>BMAV01027073.1:8943-110843 GCA_019973955.1 Trichonephila inaurata madagascariensis
ATATTTACATTACTTTTGAGATAAGAAAAATTATAACATTTTAGTTACTAGGAGCATGCTGAAAATAATTTCTCCAATATCATTGTAAAAAACTATATATATAAATGCAATTTCTTTTTTGACATTCTCTATCAGTTTGTATTTTCAACAATATGGAATAGTATAAAGATATCCTTAATCATTAAAAATTCAATTTCATCACAATGTGTGAATCTCCTTCTCTTCAAAATTTTTAAAATATGCCCTTAAAAATTTTCTTCAAATCATATCAATCAAATATATGAATATATATGTTTAAAAAAATGTCAGAAAAGATTTTTATATAACATCATTCAGTACTTATTCATAATATATACATCTTTGTAACAAAAAATACAGAGTATTATTTGACATTAATTAATTTCCAAGATATAATTTATTTTATATGAGCATGAATAATTTTTTGAAATGGAAGTTGGAAATAAGCAATTTAATCCTTCATTGAATTCTTACAAATACTCAAATGTAAGGATGACATAACTCTGAAATTCAAAAAAACATAACTTTTAGTTCCACAAGATATCAACAAAATGAAATGTGAATTTTAATGGTACTTGTCAAGTTGGTAACCAAAACATGAGTAAGTTTGACAAATATCATGACTGAGGATTTACAAATGAGAAAATTTCATTATAAAACATAGTCAAAAGTATAGTGAATTAACTACATAAAAGTCCTTATTGATAAATGATAATTTTTAAGGTGAATTTCAATTTTTAAACAAGAATCAAGACCTTAATAACATTTAAGTATGAAAGAGAATACTTCTAATCAAATATTTTAAGCAATAAAATTGTTTCTGGAAATTTTATATAGCATATATCATATAAAACAGAATACAATATATATTTAGATATGAAATGTGATGAATTTATGTTGCCTTATAACTTATTTGTTAATGTCCAGTAAAATTCATTCCAACCAAATTTGTGTATCCTTGGCTTGAATTAGCAGAAATCCTGGAACTTTCCTTAAAAAAAAATATAAAAGCTTGATTGAATTGCCATTTTTTTTCTTCCTGCTTTGCTTTCTCTCCTGATAATAACTAGATAAAGCTCTTGCTCGCAGTACAATCATAGTTTGGAGTATCAAAAGAATAACTGAGCCAAAATAAGATCATAATAAATTAAAAAATACAAAAGGAAACAACAATCCAATCATCCATCAAGATGACATTTAAAAACTGTCAAGCCAAAATATATGTATTTGAATAAACGATTGATTCAATTTCTCATACATGAATATTAAGTATAACATATATACAATGATGCTAATCCTTATTACTATATAGGATAGTTTAGTAGTTTCNTAAATATACAGTTTAAGTATGTGTTGCTTTTCTACAAGTACATCATAATTTAAAATAAGGATTTTTTACTATGTAAAAAGACTTTCAGGAAAAGTACTTAAGACATTCAATCAAATTGTTTTATTAATAAGATTAAATATCTAATCAATAAAAGAATTTGGTACTAACGTATTAGCTTCATTACAGCAAAATTTCCACCAAGCGAATCAGGCTATTATATCAAAACAACAAAGATTCTTGTGTGTTTTATTTGAAGAAAAACAATTCCTTTGGTGTAGTTTTTGTTGCAGTGATGCTAATATATACATAAGTACATAAAATTCAAACAAATTCCAAACTTTTAAAAGGAAATAAGGCCTTAAGAATACAGATTGGTACTTACTTATTATCGCAACAATCGCCAACTCTTTTAATAACTTGCCAAGTTGGCAACCAGGTGCTTTGTTTTATATAACGTTGCCAATAGGTTGCAATAATACATAAGTACCCGCAGATTTATTACATCACTAAGAACTTAAATAAGTTATTTGAATTTGATTCTACAGAAATAATTTTAGTAGCTAGCTAAGACATTGAAGAAGTGGTATATTTCCTCTGCATCGTATACACCAACTTCAGTGTTGCAAACTGAACACCGTACAGGATTAAAAACTTCCTTTTCACAACTTGAGGTACCATCTGCATTTTCCTTTTTAAATTTCCTTTTTTTTTTAGGATAGGTAAGTGTTTCAGTGTTGACCACTTTACAGTTATTAACAAACATAGCTCTAAATTGACTTTTGTAAATCTCATGCCTCTGACAATCCATACACAATAAGGACAAACAAGCAGGACAATTTAATACGGCGTCACTATTAGGAAGGGGTTTTAATTTTTGATCCGAATTTTCTTTAGAGGCAGGGAATATGTATGATCGCCTCTTTTCATTCATCCATTTTTCATCTTCGTCGTCCATATCAGGGTCATAAAATAATTCATCGTTTATTTTTGCTTGTTTGGTAGTACTATCAGAATTTTCCGATGCATCTTCTTTCGAAGTGGTAGTATTTTCAGGATTTTGTATTGGTGTTTTTAGTTTTTGCATATGAGCAGTCATTACTTTGTCAACTTCTGTTTCAAAATCATCTTCGACTTCAATAAGTCCATACTTTCTTTTTATAAAAGTTTGTACTTCATCATCTGAGCTGGAGGAATCATAATCCTCGTCGCTGAATTCTTCAACTATATACTCGTCCTCCATTTTTATTAAAATTGAATTCTTTGACACACAATCAAAACTTTATGGGGCTCAAATAACTCAATTTCGTAATAATCGTAGTTTTATAGAGCTATATATAAAGTTATAATGCTTGAAAAACATATAGCTCTACAATACACAGCAATCAAATTCCGACACGGCAATAAATAATGTATTTTAATTTGTATGTAAACAAACTATGAAAAGTGTTGCCATGCAATGTTTCACTAAATGACATTACAAATCTTAAATTTTTACAATGTGAAAGATGTAAAAAAAGCAATATTTTGTAAACTGGAATTTCGTCAGAAATTTAAAAAATAAATAAAATAACTACATCTTTGTATCTATTTATAAAAAGCACAAAATTGTCAGGAAATAAAACAAAGTTACGATCTGGGTCACATGTTTTGAGAGATTTCATTCAAAAACTCGTGCACCTCTACAATTTTGTCCTTGGTGTCTCCTTCCTGAACGGCGTGTGTGCGGCGAATTTGCTACAGATTTTAACGATTTGTGATTCGTTTAGTGTTGAAGATTTTAATTCTACAAATATGGCAGTAAGTTAATTAATGGAAAATTTACTTAAAATATATAATTGGACTTTCATAAAGTTTCTTAGGATGTTTGGAAAAAATATGAATATTTTTCCGCGTTGAATTTCTCAAAAGCAAAACCAAAGAATGTAGTTAAACTTTTTTTCATGTTCATTAAAATTTTTAGTGTAAACGTTATAAGTTAATGCTCATTTTGAATAGTTTTAAAACATTATTTTTTATTGTGAAATGCAGTCTCACTTATTCTATGCAATGCATTCATCATTGTATTTGAATATGAAGCATCCAGTATTGAACTGAGCCTTAAAGATCAACTGCTTCAAAATTGTTTTTAAATTTCATGCTTGAGAAAATGTGGAAAAAAAAAATTCTTAGAAATTATTTATTGTAGTTTTGAATGCTAACATATCTTGGGACAGATTGCAATCAAATTTACTATCATGATAAAATTGAAAAATCTTAACATTTTTAAAACACTTTTGTAAGTATTGTATACTTAATGAATGCATTTTGAAAAATTATTCAATGATTTGAAGAGACAATTTCTTTTTGTTGTGAAGGGGATTCAAAAATTTGATTAATTCTTCAGTCTGTTCTGTAATTTCTATTTCAAAATTATTTCCTTTTACAGTTAGATACTCATACTTTCTTCACTTGAGAGAAGTAAATAAGTTATATATTTAAAGTAATTTTTTTATTTCATTGAAATATGTTATAAGTAAGGACTGTTATTTTGATTTTTCAAAATTATTCATCTGGATCATATATCATATTCATCATATACTTTGATAGTAATACATAGTTTGTCTAAATTGGTTAGAAGTCATCCAAATTTTTTACAAATGGAACAAAAATGAAGTAATAGTATTGTATCTCATTATTATTTCAAACAAAATTTTATCTGATTTATGTATTTAAAAAGTACTTAATTATAGAAGAAACTGTTGTAGAAAAATCAGTAATACTTATGAATCACTTCCTCAATGGATGGTTGGGGATTTAATGGGATGTTTATTTATAGAAAAAAAAAGCTTTCTTTTTTAAATTAAAAGAAATTATAGCTTTGCTTCAAAATATATAGGGAATAAAAAGGTTTTCTTTTCATTTTTAAAATAAAGAAAAGGATTTTTACTGCTGATTTTTATATATATATAAATTTCCCCATTATATTTTTTATTAAGTGTTGAGGTTCAGAGACACTTTAATAAACTTTTAGTATCCATGTGCATAATCAATTAAAATGTTAAAGAATAATTTTCTTGTTAGGCATAGTCTGATTCAGTAATAGGTATACTCTTGACTTATCGACTTGTGTGCACCCCTTGAAAGTTCTATCTCTCTTGTTAAAGCAATAACTTAAATGCTTTTAAATTAAATATTTTAAAGAATGTGTTCCACTTTTTTTCATATACAAATATTTTTTTATAGAAAAATGAATACTTTTTCTGCTCCTAAGCAAAATAAATTTTGTAAGAATTTATGTAAAAACTGAATTAAGAACTTCAAAAGTGTAAAAAGGAACTTATATTATAAATATATATATAAAATTATTGAAGTATTGTTTTTTGCTTTTTAATTTAAGTTAAAAAAACACCAAAAAAATGTAGTCAAAGCTTCATTTATTTTAGCCTTGAGTGAAGAATTTAAAAAATACTGTTAAATCCTTATTAACTGAACCCCCTATTTAACAAATTGTTCTCTTTTCTTGATTAAAATGAAGGAAAAACCCCCAATGTAACTAATAATAAACTCTGAATTAATAAATTATTTCAACAGCCGAAAAAAAATTTTTTTATTAGTTTGTATCGTAAAAATTTTGATTCTTTTTTCAAATGACATATTCTTTACATTAGGAACAGGATAAGATTTTTCATGTTCGCCGCAAATTTCAATGGGAAAGGGAGCAGAGCCCATTGTTTGACTTAAATGTGTAGATGAGTCATGAATGTAATCTATTGCGTGTGTGAGTTTTGAATAGGACAGGAAACTCTTTTCTTATCTCATCCAATGATACCAGTATTTTTAGCTGCTGAATATAAAGTATAGTTTGTTTCTTTTGATATTCCTTGTGTAGTTGCTTATTATAGAATTTCAAAAAGGAAAGAAATTCACAGTTTTCTTTGCCCCGATATTATGAATAACCCCAAATTAATGATTAAAATGTTCAGTCCCAACAAATTGATCAACAGTATTATCATTGATCTACTCAGCATGAAAACTTCTGTTTGGGCTGTTTATTTTCATCTTCTCTTCAAATGAGAATCCTCAACATGGACTGTGTCCCACGGGTATAAATGTTAAGTACAAGTTTCAAAAGACAGAAGCTGTGTGTGTGTGTGTGTGAATGTTATGAAAGGTACTATGATCTTAAACACATACACACATGTGTGCTATATATGATAATAAATCAAATGAAACAAATTTTTAGAGATCTATGTCATCCCATGTTATTAAAAAAATGTTTACATGGTAAGAATCAGAACCCAAATGAGTAGGTTAATAGCACCATATGGTTAGTGATTTCAAGATCTATATTTGTGGAATTAAAAACTTTAAAATATTAGGGGTAAATATGGCTATTGCACAGTTAAATATGAGTCATGTAGCAAAATTAACGATCTTAAAACTTTCTGATACTGAACCAAGTTATAACTGTGTGCCATGCTTCAAAAAACTAGATTCACAAAGGATTTATGTAACCCAACGAAAGCATCTTGAGATTCCGAAAAAAGGTAAAATTGTTAAAAATAATGAAAAAAAGAAAATTAGAAGAGTCTTTTGTATGAGCAGTGTTAAAAAAAGGCTTCATATGCTTCTGGAAAGTACTAAAAAAAGTAAACGATCAAATAAATTACAAATTTTTACTTTAAAGCCGATTTTCTCAAAATGTAATATTTTCCACTTTATGTACCTTTTTCTCAAAAACTGCTTTTCATATAATTTTCAATTTTTCAGTGAGCAGACTTTTAATATGTTTACACATTTTAACAGAGGGAATTAGATATATCTAGCAAACTGTTTTATAAATATAACTTTTTAAACTAAATTTTAAGTAAAAAAATTGGACAATTTCTTAAAAAATTCATAATTAATCTAATTTTTAACAAAAAGATAAAACCCTTCGTTAAAGTGGTATTAATAGTTCACATAATCTACTGTAAAAATTTTATCCTTTAGAAGTAAGTACCATATTTTCCTGTATATAATCTGCGGATTATGTGTTAAAAAAGTTTTAAATTTCGTTGTGCGTATTATACGCCGCCGTGATCTCTCAAAAAACATTCTCCATCAGAAAAACTAACAATAAAGTTTTGAAAGAAATGCCATTTATGTTTTATAAAATAAATAATAGACGGTGCTTCCATGACTCGGATGATGTATTTCAGCCATAACTAGTTTTTGTCCAATTACATTCAAAAATGAATTTGATTCCTCAAAAGGAAAAAATAGTTACTAGTTGCTGGCCCCATTTCCAGTTTTCTCTTGACTAAAGCTGTTATGTCCTTTGAAAGTTTTCATCATGTTGAAGCAAAAGCATTAAGTTACACTCAGTAGTGCACACAGGAATTTTTCAAGGGGGGGTCCGGGGTTGAAAGTTCACCATTCTTGTGTCATGCTAATTTTGATTTTGTCGATTTTCAGGAACAAAACACAGTAAAAAACTAATTATTGAATAAATAATTAACATTAATTAATAAAATTAATTATTAATAACAAATATTTAATTAAATTTTACGTATTATATACTTAGAATTATAACCAATTGGGAAAAAAATCAAGGGCTTTGGGGGGTCCGACCCCCCCCCCTTGTGTGCGCCACTGGTTACACTGCAAGCTTCGAGTTAAAGAAGGCTACCGAAGTCGGAAATTGGGAAGCTGTAAGGTTTTTCAACATTGACGAATTGAATATTTGTTTGTGGAGAAAAAACAAGACCAACTTTGAAAATTGTGATCGATGTTAAAGAGCTAATCGTCATGGAAAACCTCACTGGCCAGAATTAGGGGAAGAAATAAATAAATGGATTTTAAAAGAAAGAGACAAGGGGAAAGCAATCTCGATCTTAATTTTTTTGCTGTTAACTTGCTAAATTTTTAAAAAAAGAAAGATTTTTTCCGCGTGGAATGTTTTGTTTAACAACTCAAAACATGATGGTAGTAGCGAAGAATTTTTTTGTTTTATTGAGATTGTTGTAAAAAATATCATACATATTTAAAAAGACGTTTCATAATAAATTTTTTTCTGTACAATTTCTTACTTCTATTTTTAATTATATTGTGTATTTTTTATCTTATATGACACTCATTATCGGCAGTTTATATTTTGGATTATTCGCCGTAAGAACTGCTGCGGATTATACAATGTTTTTTTTACTCGAAAAATAGGCTTTGCGGATAATTCACCGTTGCTGATTATATACAGAAAAATACGGTAGTTTATGAGAAAAAGGTACATAAACTTGCGCACACAATTTAACATGGGCTCTTATAGACGTGCCGAACCCCCTTAAATTGTGGTCCAACTGTGTATTATTTCTAGTCTTCACTACAGTTTGATAAATTATTTTGGCATGTCAAAAAAAATTTTTTTTTTATCCTGTTTTTTAAAAAACATATTTCTTATTTATCTAATTGATGGGTTTTTACACTGAGGAATATAGTAATATTTTGATAATTATATTATGATTAAAATTTTGTCATTGCTAATACTTCAGAGTGATTAACTTAGACTGTTGCCTGTTAAAAAGTTGAACTCAAGGAGGGAATCCATATAGGTATCATTTCAGTAGACATCCATTCAACTCAAAATTCGTTTTCTAAAAATCTTGATTATCTGGACACTTATCACAAATAGAGAAAATATTTTTATTCTCTGAGACATTTTATGTGACCTCTGTCAAGATATGAGAGTGTAATCTTGGAGCATCTACCACACTTGAGGACTGGTGCCAGAACCAAGTCTAAGTCTATTACTCGTATACAAATGATGATTGGGAGGCATCCTCTTCTGCACCATATCTAGTAATTGTAATTGTTTCATGCTCATTTGGAAATGGCATATAAGGCTTCATCTCCTGTGTAATAAATATATATATCTAATGAAATTTTAATATATATATATCTAATTTTTAAAATTTCTCAAATGAGGCATTTTTTTTTCTTACAGATAAATTTGTGATGGCTTATGTTGTGCAAACAACATAATGCAGCCTTTTATTGGTTTTGCTTATATTTTAAAGGAAACTATTTTGATAAATTTTTTTTCTGGGTTGCATGTTGGCAACTAAGCCTTTGCAGACATGGCAAGTCCCCAAACGGTAGAGCCATTTCGGTGGTGGCGTCTCTCATTTACCAAATTTGGATGCTTGAATTACCGTTAAATCCAACATATAACATGCACCTATACTTTCAAGCTGCAATTTTTAGGTATATTCGCCATATAACACGCACCCCCTTTTTTATGAAGAAACCTGAAATGTATATATGTAATACTCAATGTTTTGAAATCATTTATTCGAGGTATCCTAGGCTTTTGAAAAAATAGCGTATTTCTAGCTCTACAACACTTTAAATTTTTATGAACAGTATTTCAATTTATGTAGAAGTCTAATTTTTTTCTATGCTCATCTTTTTTGTTTGTTTACCTGGCGTATGATGCGCACCCGTAAATTTCGATCTAATTTTTTTGTGTTAAAAGTGCATGTTATACACCAGATTTTATGGTAATTTAATTCAAGCTGCCATTGGATGCTAAATATTGCCATGGTTTAATTGTACCAAGAGTATTAGAAAAAAATTGATACTCAAGGTATCTTTGACATGCCACATAATCCTATGATATACATGCTTATGATCTTTGCATCCAGAAAATCTATCGATCCCAGCCTGCACTGAACCTGCAACATTAGGCTTTTAAAGCAGGCATGCTACCTCTAAGCCATTAAGCCTTCAATTTTGATAAATGTAATGAGCAACATAACTAAGACTGTCTGTGTTTAATATTAAAGAATAGGATCTAAACTCTACACATTTCTTTTTTCAGATTAAAAAATATTTTAAATGCTTTTATTGCTTTCTAAAATTATACTGTCTAATGAAGATGTATTTTTTACTTTCGATTCTTTTTTTATTCAAATTGATGTTTAAAACATGTTCCACACTTTGCATTTTATATTATTGTGCTAAATTTAATTGTAAATTTTTTTTTTTATATGAACAAAAAGGGAGTATAAAATATTTTAAAGTTTTAAGAATGCAATATGATATATCTTAGAATACATCTTATCAACAAATATATATTAGGATAATTTTTATGCATGTGTAAATTTCCATAAATAAGAAAGGTTGGTGTAATTTCATTAAAAAAAATATTGGTGAAATATTACGTCATATGAGAATATTTTTCTGGTTTGGCTAAAGTGGATGACAGTATTTTATACAGAAACCCATGTTTTTTTTCTTTGTAAATTTGTGTCAGTCTGGTAATGACAGCCTAACATTGTTTTTGTGTATAAACCAATTATTATTGAGTGATAAATAAACTTGTTTTCATTTTCTTTTAGAAGGATCCTATTCGTGTTTTAGTGACTGGTGCAGCTGGCCAGATCGCATATTCACTTTTATATTCTATTTCCAAAGGGGATGTCTTTGGGTTAGATCAGGTAAAATTTGATTATTTGGCTCATTTTCTTAAACTGTGTCCTTATAATATGTAAAGAATAAGACCTCTTAAATGCTTATAATGGTTAGTTTACTTTTTGGCAAAACTTTTCTGAATGAACAACATTGATAATTAATTGAAAATTAAGCAATAATTCTTTTAAGAAAATATTATTCTTTTAAATCTGACATTAACTTAAAATATTATAAAAGTACTATGATAATTTAAAGAAAAATAATAGTTTATAATATTAAAATTACTGATGTGACTTCTGACTATTTTTGTTGCAGATTGTGCATCATTTAAAAAATAAAATAGAGCACAAGATTTAAATATTCTATGTTTTGAACCAACTAAGGCTTTCTAATTAAGTAAACTGTAAAATTTATCACCTAAAATAGAGATCTCTGAAAATGTTAGGTTTATATGATAGTATATAAAATTATTTTTTCTCTAAATGTATACAAGCTAATAGTATTCTTATCTGGGAACCAGATTAAATGGAAACTTTATTTTTTAATTTTACTGTAAGAGTCATTTGATTTAATATTTTTTTTGTGAATTAATTATTTAAAATGATTTTAAATAATTTATCTCTCAAAATTTTTAAATGTGGCAAATTTAGATTTTTGTCAAACTGCAATATATATATCTGCACATCAATGATTCATTTAGTGTCAAGAAATAGTAAAATTTTGGATGATTTTAAAAGGAATACAATATTTTGTTCTGGAAAGTAGCTTTGATTGAAATGTTATTTTTAATACAGTCATTACTTAATGTATAAATTAATTTAATTCAAATTTTCAGCCTGTTTCTTTGCACTTATTGGATATCCCACATATGATGGGAGTTCTGGAAGGTGTGATAATGGAATTGAATGATTGTGCACTCCCACTTCTTAGAGGTAGTGTTTCTATTCATTCATGTATTTATAAATGAAATTCTGTTAATTATGTCTTTTGTCACTTGATTAAAAAACATTCAAAATTTTCCATACATAACTCTTAGTATAAAATTTATGATTAATTTTGAAATTCTGAAGTGGAAATTACTCTAGATATTGGTTTATTGAATGATATTTTATTTTTTGAAAAAATAATTAAACTTTTAACTGCCTAGATAAAGTTGCTCACCTCAGTGCCACTGTTTTCAGACAGGCGCACATAGTTATGTGGTGTATTGGGAGAAAATAAAAGACATAAATAAGTAAATCCTTTGCATATACTATCAAGGTTGGCGTATTGCATTCCAAAGCCTCCGGGATAATTTTACATATAGCAGTGCAGTGCAAAGGTTTGTAAATCAGAAAAATGTATTTTTATGCCCATGAGAGTTAACACACTGGCTAAGCGAAGCCTATATATATGCCTGCGAAAATTAAGGGGTTAAAAGCTGGTACTTGAATGGTATTGAAGGCCAAGTGCATTTACTGAAACTCTCTTAATTCTTTATTTAAAATTGTGAATCATTCCCCCCCCCTCGTCCACATCCCATTATTATGCAAATAACTGCTGGCAGAAGAGGTTCAGAAATATTTAGACTACTCTCATCAATCAAATATCCAGTTCCTTCTGGAAGCAGTTGACAAATATCAATACAGTCTTCATCATCAGATAACGTATAAAAGTTGAGGGTTTTCTCTACAGTTTGAATTGGTTTTGAACAAGTTGTGTGATCAGAGTTATGCATCTCCACTGACTGTTGAAACATTTATAGACCAGGAAAGGATAAAACCTGTACAGAATTTTCAAATATAATTATTTTTCTATGTGAGTTATAAGCTACACATAATATCAAATGCCCATGCTTTTTCTGCAGCAGCCTTGAATAATTTACTTCAAATCCATCAGAAATATATAAAAGAGGGAAGAAAAGGAGGGATATAGTATAGGGAAAATGAAAAGTATATCAAGAAACCATAATAACAATTTATCAGGGAGGAGAGAGACATTTTATGTGTGATTGATAAATGATGTGATCTTCATGATCAAGAAAATAAATAAAATTAGAAGGTTTATAGTAAAAAGAGAATAAGAGGAACATGGAAAAATAGTCTTGAAATATTAAAGATTTAGTCCTTTTATATTTAAGGTTGTGTTTGCCTAATGTCAGATAGCACAATTCAGCCTCGGAACACATTTTCAGGTGGGGAAGAGAAATGTTCTAAAATTGAAAAATTTACGTGGTTTCTAAATATATGTATCCCCCTTGCATTTATTGTATTGTGTCATCAATTTTAATGTTTAAAAAAAATTCCATTATGTAAAAGTAAATTTTTCTTTTACTTATCATTATAATAAAGGTATACTATAATTTTTATTATACTTATAGTAGTATAAAATATGCTATTCTTTACTCGATATAGTAGAATCATAATGTAGTATCAATATTGGAGTGTTTCAATTAGAAGAAGGAAAAAAAAAAGTTTGGGGACTTTTTTTAACATTAGAGGTTTCATTTTTATTCTTAAAATAAGTGTTGTTAATATTCCAGTAAGTGGTGAAATAGGCTATTGTGCAGCTTTTAGTAGAGATTTTTTGAAAGTATATATAAAATTATAATGTTATGTTTACTTTTCCTATGTATACATTTCTTAGGTCTTATGATTTTGGAATTATTATTTAGTGTAAACTGATTAATTTTTAAAATCTACTACGACTTGTTTAAAACTATGGAATTTATGTTTATCCTATATTTAAAGTAATATAAAATTAATTTTATATAATTTGATACTTAAGCATAAAGATTTCACATAATGATGAAATAAAATGCTTAAAAATAAGTCCCGGTATATGAATAAAATATAATTGTAATATAGTTCTGCATATATAATTAAAAAACAGCAGCATTTATATCTGAAATAAAAATTGAAACAATAAGATCTAAAAAAATTGAATATAGTGTCACAAAAAAAGTGTTATATGTGAAAACAAAATTAGTTACTGTTTAAAATGTTATGATTGAGAAGCTTAAAAATGTAAGCATTTTTTGAGGAAAGATACTAGAAGATAGATTTAACTTTATTAGAATTACCTTATTTTTAATCTGTATTGTTCATTGGTTTTAATGTTTTGTCTCATTTATTTTCCAGAAGTTATAGCCACTGCTGATGAAAAGGTAGGTTTTTCTGATATTGATGCAGCTTTTCTGGTGGGAGCTATGCCACGTCGTGAAGGAATGGAGCGCAAAGACTTGTTAGCTGCCAATATAAAAATTTTCAAAGGCCAGGGCAAGGCATTAGATCAGTTTGCCAAGAAAGATGTTAAGGTAATGCTTAGTTTTCATTAAAATTAGATTTTAAGATTTCTCGTAGTTATTTTTTTATAGAAAATTCTTTCAAACTTACTCCAACTGAAATTACTTAAAAAAATATTGGATTTGATGACATTTTACTTTCAGGAACTAAGAAAAACATGGTAAAATTAGTGATGTATTATCTGGAGGAGAGCCTACCTTAATGTGTGACCTTTATAGTTAAAAAGTTTTTTATTTTTCAAGATTTAAATATTTTTAGAATTATTTTGTGAAATAAGAAAAACTGCTTTGTAAAATTTTTGTATTGAACCTTAAAATCAAGTGGTATAGTAAGAAATTTAGAAAATAAGATATATCCTGTTGCTGTAATATAACTGTTATTATGATAATTACTAACTAGAGGTCTGACTCATAATTTTTACTTTCTGTTAAAAAATGAGATTTTTTCCCTCCTATTATGTATAAAAATGAAAGTGGTATTTTGATTGAATTAAAATTTATCAAAATTTAGGAACTTTTTATTGTTTAACTTAAAAATGTAGTGCAAATATTCATAAAAATACACCCAACTCTTTTTTACACGATTTTAAAATAACACGGTTCACCAATATTCTACATGAATTTTTTTGCTCTAGCACGAATTCCATAAGAAAGGTTTCTTTAATTCTAATTTTGACGATGTAATTTAGAAGACACTGTCCGTTTATGCCCACACAGGTGCGAGTGACTGCATCTACTTCATGGTTTGTTTACTTTGTATTCTGGAGTTATGGGGAATACACAAATTTTATAATCACTTTTTTCTTTATTTTGTTTTTCAACTTCAGCATAGTATTTTATTCTTCAGTATAGTTGTATTTTTTGTTTAAAGTGTTCAGTTCATAGGATGCTGCAAATAATCTCAATAAAGTTTTTTAAAGTTGATGTTCAAATTAAAGTTTTTCTTTTAATGTGATGGTGAAATTAATATAATCAAGTGGTATAATCAGTGTATTGTAGCAGCATTTAAACTGTACTACATTAAGTAAACATTTAAACAGATTTGAGACTGGGTGGAAGAAAAAAATTGTATTGTTGTGGAAGCATGGAGAAAGTTTAAAATTATGGATTTTGTTACACATGCTTCTTTTGCCATCAAATAATTGTGCCAGTTGATCTTAAATGTTCATTGGAAAAGAATTTTGCCAGCATACATCAAAAGCGGGGGGAAAATCAGCTGTGTTTTGAAATTATAACTCTTGTCAAGTACAATTGGTGGTGAAGGTTTTAGCAAAATGCCAAACACTTAATTTTTATTGTGATAATAATGAATTGTCTTAGTTTTATAAATATGCAACATAGGTTTCATTATTACTTTTTTCATCTTACACGATATTTTTACTTAAACAATATTTTTAAGTTTTAACATACCACCAAATTTACCGTATGTTGCATGTATATTTTATTCGTTGGTTTTTTTTTGTTGTTGTTGTTGCACAGTTTTCTAAGAAACGTATTTATTGTGTAAAGAAAGAGTTGGGTATATGTTTCACAAGTTCTTTTTATCATTTAGGTTTTAGTTGTTGGAAATCCAGCAAATACCAATGCTTTAATTTGCAGTAAATATGCCCCATCCATACCCAAAGAAAACTTCACTGCAATGACAAGACTCGATCAAAATAGAGCTTCTTCTCAAGTAAGTCTGTTTTATTACTTTTACTATGTTCCAACATTGAAATATTATTCTATATAGTTATAAATTGATGAAGTACAATCCATTAATTGTTATTTTTCTATTCTTACAGATAGCAAATCTGCTCAAAGTAAATGTTAGCAATGTTGCAAATATCATTATCTGGGGAAATCATTCTTCAACACAATACCCTGATGTTTCAAATGCAGTTGTTAATATCAATGGATCTGTAACCAGTGTTCCTGATGCTGTTAAAGATGACGCCTATTTACAAGGAGATTTTATTTCTGTAAGTATTTGACAATTAAATGAAGTTTTCAGAGAAATGTTTTCTTAGGATACTTGCTAATGCTAAATGGATAAGTTGCTTTTAAATTAATATAAAAAATTGTTTATTTTATCAAAAGAAATATCTTGCAAACAAATTATTTTATTGTTCATTTCTTTTGATTAGCCAATTTTTTTTTTTACCAATAAAAGCACATTCATTGGGAAAAGCAGTCAATAAATCCAAATTCATTGTAGAAAAATTATTTTAAAATATGTATTGTCCTAATCTTCCCCAATGCTTTGAGAAATCATGTTTCTCTAATGGCTTGTAATATTTCATTTTTGATGAAATTATCTTTTGTTTTATAAAAAGACTTAGTAATTTGTTCACAATTTATACACTAGAAATTTATAAAAAGACTTAGTAATTTGTTCACAATTTATACACTAGAAATTTCGAAAAACCAATAGAAAAAATTGTTATGTATGGCTCAACTTCTTTCGACATTTAAAATTTTTCTATATTTTTCCTTGGAAATTCTAAAATTATTTTATTTTGCATGATAAATTAAGTGAATATATTCTTTACTGATAAAACAAAATTCCTATTTTGCCAAATCAATCCTAAAATTTTTCTGTATATTTTTAATCATTTTTAAAACCCTCTAAAAATATTGTAATAAATTTAGGTTGAAGTTATTTATTGACATCTTTACATATCTGTTGCAGACAGTTCAAAAGAGGGGAGCTGCTGTAATTGCTGCAAGAAAACTCTCAAGTGCCATGTCTGCAGCTAAAGCTGCCGGTGATCACATGAGGGATTGGTTTACAGGCACCCCAGAGGTAAATCACATTTTATTTTGTATCAGTATACTCTTCAGTTAACCTTTATCGAATGTTGTATTGATCATGTTTAATACAACACTAATAGAGATTAATTTATGAGTACATTGATGGATAACAGGAATATATAGTGCATTGTTTTATAGTTCAAACTGTATGGAATACTTGAACTATCTTATCTAAACAGCTATTTAAAAACAAATTAATTATTGTAAATGAAAAATTGAGTTAGGAGTGCATGTAAAAACATTACTGTTTATTAAAAACATTTAAAACTTCATCTATTAAAATGTCCAAGAGATTAAAGCTAAAGAAAGATAACACAATTGATCAGTTGTTTCTTCAGACCAATGAGTGTGGATGATTAAAATGAATCTGAACTATTATATTCCATGTATTTTTTTCCTTTGATTTAGTATATTGATTTCTCTCTTGTGCAATTATTTACCATTTTATAGTTAAATACATTATTATTTTACCAATGTGAAAGTATAAATTAAATTGAAACTGCTAATGCAATATTTTGCGATAACTTCGAGGAAAAGTAAAATTAAATTTAATCCCTTTAAATTAATATATAATACAGTGCGTATAGCTCTCACCTATACTTTAAAGCTGTATTTTTTTTATTTTTAGGTATATTCATTATATAATGTGCACCCTCTTTTTTACAAAAATTCCCTAAATATACGTTTGCAATGTTATGTTTTGAAGTAATTTATTTAAGACATTATATCAAAAGCTTTGGAAAAGATAATATATTTCTTGAACTGCAAACCTTCATGTTCATAAGAAATGTTGTTTCTTTTAAATAGACATTACAATATATGTTGAAGTAAAACTTTTTTATGCTCAACTCGTTTCATTATTCTTAAAACTCTCATATTCATACCCAGCGTATAACATGCACCTGTAAATTTTGATTTGATTTTTCGTATTTAAAGTGCGCATTATTTGCCAGATTTTATGTTAGATATGGTACAAATTTTTTTTAAACCCAAAACCTGGATTTTATCTTTCAGTTGTACTAAAGACTATCTGAACTATATTAATACAGAAGAAAATTTTGTAAAAAAATATCGTGTGAAGCATTAAAATTGACTTTTTTTTCCCAGGGAAAATTTGTCTCCATGGGAGTTATTTCTGATGGATCATACGGCACTCCTCCAGATGTTATTTACAGTTTTCCTGTGACCATTGGATCTGATCGCAAGTGGAAAATCGTTCAAGGTTTACAAATCAGCGATTTCTCTCAGGGTAAAATGAAGGTTACTGGCAATGAACTTCTACAGGAGCGTGAAGAAGCCTTGTCAGTTTGCAAAGATTGACTTCCTGCTTCCCCTACAGCCCATCTTTGATTCCTTTCTTTAGTTCATTTACCTAGTGCACAGCATTAGATCAATTTCAAGATTAGAAAAGATTTATTCAATTTTTAATCAAATTTATTCAAATCAAAACAAATCCTAAAACAACGAAAATTGTTTTTTCTTCTAAAGTTCTGAAATCAATTAAAATTCAATATGAAGTATGTTATATTTAAAATTTTCATTATATGCTGATTAAATTTCAATATGAATTTTTTTTTTTGATTTACATTATATGCTTTTATGAAAAATAGAATTTCTATTTTTAAAAATATTTACAATATTCATTATTCTGGAAGCTTGGCTGTAGGCGGATGAAATTGTATGTTACAATCATTATAATTTTTATGATTTTTTAAGCATATATCTTATCACTTTTTTAGGAATTTTTATATTGTCTTTTTTGGTTACTGTTGTGGGCCTTGCTAAAAAATCTGTTATATTTTTCTAAGTTTCTTGCAGAAACAAATTCAAAGAGCAACTTTACTGCTGTGCTTTGCATGTAGACTTTTGTAGATAATCACTTCCAGAAAGGTTATTTCTATGCGACGTGTAAAGTACATTATGTACACTTTTGTAGGAAATAAAAGGGAAAAAAGTTTCCTGTTTTCTTATTAGTGTGCATGAATTTTTTTCACATATTGTAAGTTTTGGTAATGAATTCCAAGTATATTTTAAAAATTCCTTGAAACTTAGTTGAACATATATATATATATAAATGCTTTGAAAAAATAGATTTTCTTTTTCATTTAAATAAATAAAAATAAGTTTTATTTTAAGCACTTATTTCTACTTTTTCAACGTAGTAACTTATGAGTGTAAAGAAATTTAATCATTTTTGATTTTATTTGCTCAGATTATGTATTTATTACAAAAAGAAATATAATTTGTTTCACAAATTATTTAAATTAAAATAAATGGAACAAGTGCATTAAGTTTCAAAAAAGTTGTTTAAGTGATTCAACAAAACTTAATGATCTTTTAAAGCAAATGAATTTAATTGGTGCAATTATTACTGCTTTTTATTTAAAAGAATTTAAAGTAAAATTCATTTTGTATACATGGATTTTTTAAAACTAGTTAAAAATCTTAATTGTGCTTAGATTTATATTAAAACATATTTGGTTTTAATATGTTATATATTTGAATAAAAATTCAATTTTCTTTTATCCTCATATTATGTTTTTCAACAGTATATAAATTGATACAATTCAGAAAAAAATCAAGTTATAAAATAAAAATATCTATGAATAGAACCAAAAAGCCTTTATTTTTTTAAAAAAATAACATTAGTAAATAAATGCATAAATTCATTGTAAAATGAACTTTACAGATACACACTAGTATAATAAAAATTACTAAGCTGCAGGGATTTCCTGGATATTTTTAGGTATGCTGCCATGTCTAGAATAACCCAGGAAAGTTTTTAAAACAAGTAGACCTATATTGAGGGTATTTTCTATTTGTTCTTTACTTCCTAGTATTGGATTGATTTCAACTAAGTCAAGACATCGAAAAGATTCTGAAATAGGGGGAAAAAAATGGTTATTCAATAGGAGAAATATTGTTAATTTAAAAAGCATTTATGAAAGAATGAAATTTAGTTATCGATTATAGTTGTGATCTTCGGATATTACTGATTGGTATCTTTTAAGTGAAATAGCTATGGTTTAATAACAGCTTTCGTCTTTAAGTTGTACAAAGAGACAAATTCAATACCTTTGGAAAGTAACAAATGTTAACTTTATCAAAATCTAGGACATTTAATATATCATTACATTTATGAAACTTCTTGCTCTTTCCCTTCTCTCGAACTGGAATTATGTTTAGTCATTTTAAATTTGATTAGTTTTACTATATTTTTTTCAAAAAATTATATGTAATTTAAAATTGGAACTTTGCTAGAAAACAATTCAATTGTTTTTATTTAAATCTAAAAAAAATCTGAACTCAATAAAATATCCTATAAATAAATGAGACATTTAACGAATTCATTAAATCTTAATTGGAAATATAGATATTTACATGAAAAATATAATATTCAAAGTTCATAACACTTGTCTAAATAACTTAGAGCAGAAATCTAAGTATGCTGTTTTGAAATGTAATTCTAATTACTTAGATGAAATATATATATATATATATATATGGTAAAATTATTTGTGAATTGCTATGTATATTTTATTTCCTTAACCTCTTCACAGATTATTTGAAGAATTTGTTTTACCTAAACTGGAAATTTCTTCCGCAATACTTAATGCTTCTCTTACTGTTAATCCTCCAATCACTGAAATAATATTCATTAAATAAATATTAGTATATATCTTGCTAATGTAAGAAATGAAACAAGTTAGAGGAATAAGACACTTTATAAAAAATAATTTTCTGTGTATACTTTGTAAATGGCTGATAAAATAGCTTTAATTAAAATTTAATTTGAAAATTATACAAATATATTATTTAATCATATATTCTCAAATGGCAATAATTAAGACAATTATAAATAAATGAAGTTATGAAGATTATAAATAAAGAAGTTTTTAGATCATCATACATAAAGAAGAAAGAAGCCAATATTGCCACTTGTGAGAGAAAGATCCTAAGAACCAGTTTTGGTGAAATTAAAGTGGGTGATATTTATAGAACAAATACTGAAATTTGCGAAAATTATAAGGACATTGATATAATAAAATTCATCAAATTAAGTAGAATTTTATTGTTAAGGCATATTGGATGCTTAAAGCCCAACATATAAGATCCTCAAACATAAACCTATGGGTAGTTGAACTAGAGGATAACCAAAACTTCAATGGCTGGACTCCATTAACATTGATTTCAAGAGCATGGAAAAATGTTCTGAAGAAGGCCCACCAGGGGCTGATGTGCCAACGAGGATGAAATGACTAGAATACCATAACAATTGCATGTTTAATTACAAAAAGAACAAATTTATCATTGATCGGTTTTAATTCTGCAGTTTATTTTTTTCATTCCAAAAACTACATGTAATGTAAACAACAAGAATATTCAAAACTGAAATATGTTTTACTCAATTTTTTAATCACCTCTTTGCATAAATAAATATACTGACCTGGAGTCCCTGTACTAGGAGTTAGCATTTTGTCAATGCTATCTATATCAAAACTAACATGAAGAGATAACTTTCCCCTAAAAAAAATTTTAAAGTCAATTCTTACTTAGATCAACAAAGAAAAATTTTATTTTAGCTGCTTTATATTAAATAGTTACAATTAATATAAATATGTATATACATATGATATAAGTACAACATTAAGTGGTAATTAATTTTTATTAATTATCTCATTAAAGTATCGTATTGCCATCGTATATAAAATTTCAGTTCAACTGAATGCTTTAAAACGTGAGAAAAAAAAAATCTTTTAAAGTTTTGATCCAAGTCACTAAAAATGAAACAAACGTGGCTGTATCTATAATTCTTTAAATAATTAGCTTCAGTCAACTAATTATAATTAAATTATCCTATTTTTACCCAAAACAATAGTGTATAGAAAATTTCAGCCCAAATGCAAGAAAAAAACCTTTTCAAGTTTTGACATAAGTCGTCAAAAATGATGCCAACGTGGCTGTATTTGTAATTTGAATAATTAGTTTTAATTAATTACAATTAAATTACTGTATTGTCATCCAAAATAATCCTGTATATAAAACTTCAGCTCAATTGAGTACTTTATAATGTATTTTATTAACGATTGAAAATTCCATCAAGATAAATATATAGAACATGTGAGCTAATAGTAGGAATTGAAAAAGGCACCAGTCAAATGAAGTAAAAGATAACACAAATTTTTAAGCCAGTATCAAATATTTTAAGTATTGCTTTTAAATAGTTTTATTACAGACATTTTTAAATAAGACAAATAACATCACATGAATTTTCTTTTATTTTACAAGGTTTTGAATAAATATGTAGAATACAAAGGAAAGTACACCACTAGCCATTAAAACAGCAATTTAAAGGAAGGATGATGCATATAATTCTCATGGAAGGAAGATGCTGAGATATGCAAATGATTAGCATTTAAGTGCAATCAAATGATACAGAAGAAAAAAACATCTGAAATTCTGTATTAAAGGAAAGTTATGTGGCAGATATCTCATTTAGAAATCGTATTTCAATGTTGGTTCAATCAGTTCTCTAAATTTATTGCTTTGTACAGTGTCATAAAAATACATAGTAAATTAAATATTGTAAACAGTTTATATCCAATAAATTTGATTTCATTAGATATTTTTTAGATTATTTTGCTGATACATGTTAGCATTCTACTAAAATTTCTATTCATAAGAAAAGGTGCAAAGAGAATTTATTACATAAATCAATATATTTTATTCAAAATAATGCATCAAATTCTATGAAATTGATAGAAAAAATTCATAATAAAATATAAATTGAAGTCTAAATAATCTATTGGAATATTTTTACAGGAAATCTACATTTTCTTTATGAAAGAAAAAAATGCTTATTAAAAGAAACTTACGAAGGATTTATTGCTTCTAAGGCACGATGAATTACTTCAAAAATCCCTAATTTATCAATATCACGCATGGTAAAATGAAGAATTTCTTCCTTGGTTAAAATTAATCTACAGTATAAAAAAATATTAAATACAAATAAAAAAATTTAAAAATCTCATGCTAACATAAAAAAATTAGTATGTAATTTGAGATTAATCATGCAGTATACATGTTATATATAAGACTTAATGATTATGTCACTTTTGAAACAAATTCAACAATATTACTTAATTCTAAATTGCATAAATAACTACTTTTCGTTTTGCCCAAATTTGTATATAAAATACTATATTTTATTTGAACAATATTTTGGCATCACATAATGATCATTAGAATAAACAAACATATTTACAATACTTTCTCAACATTATTATTTATTCTATAAGTAATAATTTACAATAAATTATAACCCACAATTATTAATTATTACAATAAAATATTTTAAAGAAATTTAATTTGATTAAAAAGTACGATTCTCTTACTAGTTTGATGAAGTTTTATAAAAAATACATTTTATTGTTAAAATACAAAGTCCACTATTTTGATGTGGTCAGTAGTATATCTTTATTTATATATAAATTAATTTTATTTGAAGAAAAACAAATGATTAAGAGTTATTTTTATAAAAATTTTAAAAACACTTTCTAAAGAAAAATATAAGATTATTTTTGCAATCTCAATTTTATGGTTTTACATATAAAATGAATGTAATCAATATTATGCAAAGATGAATTTAAATTCGGTTATCTTACTTTTCAGGAGGATCAATATCCCTTAGACCAATATATGCCATATTGGATTTCTTAACACTGCAAGTAAATTCATAAAAAATTACAAAATTGTTAAAAATATTGTATAAATTTTCAAGAAATAAAATGAAGTAATGATAATGGTGAAGAAATGTTTTATAAAAATTTTAATAATTATTATGGATTTAATAATAATTGAAGCATTTATATTCTTAAATTAACTATGAATCAATGAATTTAGCTAAATTTAATTTTTAATCTATAAAAATGATCTGATTTTGATCTATGAAGTTTCTAAAAGATTATAAACCATGTAAAGATAAAGGCTTAGAATATTATTTTAGATCAGATAAAAATTAGGAAAACTTTACAGATTAAAATTTTGAATAAATGTCTCATTTGGTAACAAAAAAAGGAATATGTAAAACATGAAAATATATTTTAAAATTCAACAAATAAAATTATATTACACATAATCACAACAAGTTGATATTACACATATTCATACAAAATTAGAGTAATACTTCAGCAGTAAACCAGAAAATGTATCTTTTTTTGTTCTGTTACAAAAGTGTAATTAAGTTTATAATAAAATATAATCCTATATTTTGTTAAAATTTTGAAATAATACTGTTTAAAGTCGTTAAATCTGAGATTATGCTTACCATGGGCTTAACCATTCAAAATCTGGCAGATAGTTTTTATATTTTTTAAGCTCTTTAATAAGGAATGAGCATGACATTCCATGCGCATGCCCTAAAAATAAATTATTTAAATATAAATAATATATATTTGCTTAAAAGATTAATTCATGAAACAAAAATGAGTACTGGAGTGTGATTAATAATGCACTGCATACAATTAAACATATACAAAATTTATTCTGGAAAGGTATAATTGCCTCTAAAGTTACGATTTGTGTTGCCTTTTTTTTTTTAATTCATCTCTCACTTATTTAGTATAGAATGAATTAAATATATTTTATATTTTGTTTAGGAGGGAAAAAAGGTTATTACATGCTTTTCAGATTATATTTCAAATAAAACAAAATAGAGCTAATATGAAATAATAAACCTTAAATAAAAAAAATCCATTACAAATTTATAGAATAAACCTTAATTATTTAGTTAAACTGAAAAAAAAGGCACACTAAAAAAATTTTTAAACCATTAAAAAAAATTAGTTTTGTTCAAGATAAATTGATTTTTCCTTAATAATTAATGGATATGCATTCCTTACTCAAATTTATAAAGATTCAAATGTAAAGAAAAACCAGAATCATCTAAAATATTTTATATTTTCTAGGAATGTATGGTTATATTAAATGGTAAATGGCAAAATTATCATATTTTTCAAATTTATGTCATTACATCTCAGTTTTTTCCAAATTTATACATACAAATTACAAAAACCAGTAAAAAATAATGAAAGAGCTTATTATCACATTTAAAATATTGAAATTCTCATTTCTTGCTATTTTGCCATTAAGGATTAAGGACTACTTTACTTCGCTTTTTTAAAAAAAAAGTTTGTCAGTCAATTTTAATAGTTCAATAACTTAAGGTGGTAATGCAATTCAAATATTTTTTTTTTTAAGTTAGTTTAAAAAAGCTTATAAATTCTCTAAGAACTAAACATAATGAATAATACAGTTTTCTAGATTCGTCCATTATTTGAGTTTAAATGTATTTAATTCTTTAAAAAGTCATGTTTTTTCTTATAAAAACTATTTCTATATATAATATTAAATAATTTAAATATAATGTATTACAATATACTAACATACTGATAAAATATGTTTTAATATTCATTTTAAATAAAAGAATGGTTTTTTAATAATACCATGATTAAAAATAAAACATCGAAAATATAGTAAATTTTAAAATAAACAAACATTTGAAACTACCTTACTTTTTCTATCACTTTTGTTTAAAAATAATTCATTTAAAAGTAAATATATAAGCTTCAAGAATTACCTGATGGACTAGTATGAGAAGTATTAATATCTGGATGTGCATCAACCCACAGGACACAAATGTCATGTACTTGTGCATGACCATGAACTGTACCAATACCCAAACTGTGATCTCCACCTAGAGTGATACATTTTCTTCTATCTAAAAGAACTTTTTTCACAGCTTCTGATAACTAAAAAAAGATTTTATATACAATATCCATGCCAATAAACTAAAATAATAAGTAATATTTTTAACTGCCAACTATAAGTAATATTTTTAACTGCCAACTATAAGTAATCTCGCAATTTCCTTACTTTTCAAGTTCGTGCAACTATAATGAAATTCATAGCATAGCAGTATAAATATGTGAATTTTGTAATACTTATAAATAAATAATTTATAAATATTAGCCTTTTACACCAGAAACCTAAAGAATACTATGACAGTCGATATATCAAAGCATAACCAAGGTTCTAAAAATTACACTTTTTAAGACAGATTTAATACTTTTAACCATCAAAAATTCTGGAATATTTTCTAAAATCATTCAATTTTAAACGAATTAATCATTATCATGATATCATTATGATTGCTAAAATTATACCTTATGACATGCTGTACCAACAGATAAGCTTCCATTTTTGCTGGAATTCAAACTATCTTCAAATCTTAAATTTCCATAATCTTTTACATCTAAACCTAAAAAGTATAAAATAATTATATATAAGTATAGAATAAATATCGTAATTCTCTTTTGACAAGTATTGTTACATTTAAAAAATAATACTATCTTAACATTGCAATTTCATGGAGAAATTAAAGTAGTGAGGGAAAATACACAAACAAATATGTAAACTTTTCATAATATAAAGGTGACCTTAAAAATCATCTCCAATTTTTTAATGATTAAAAACATTTTAAACAAGAATAACAAAATTTATTGCATAATTTACACATTACACAATTTTTAAAAAAGCTTTAATGTACAGCCATATATAAAAAAAAAAATGAAAACTGCAAAAGTGTCCAATAGCATTTAAATAGACCAAAATAATATAATAATAATTGCTAAGTTTTTAAGAGCATATATGCATTTTTATCAAAGAGTAGGCTTCTTCAAAAAGTTATATTTCACTAAATCAAGATGAAAAAAATTACAAGCTAATAAATTATTTCTACTAAATTGTTTGTGAGAAATAAACAATAAAGGCTTTTAAGAATTTTATTCGTCTCAAAGTTATTCAAAATTATGCAGAAGATTTTTTAAATAAAAATATTCAACACACATGCTTATACATGCATTGCACTGTAAAAATGCTTTTTAATAAAAATATTAAAATGATTATAAATGAATTTTTTTTGTTTATTTATGTACTCCAATGAGCTTTGGTATTCTAATATTAAAAAAAAGCTTAAAAAGTGGAGAAATATTAAAACATTAAGAAAAATAAGCAATCAGATTTAAATAATTATACACAAAACAAATAAAATATTTTAAAATTTTACCTAATTCTTGTAGCTGATTTATTAAACCAAAATGCCTTAATGCATCAGGAGCTTTATCAACACCATCCTTGTTCTTTAAAAAATTAAAAATATTATTTTAACACTTTATTACTATTAATCTTGATACAACACAAAAAGTTAAATTAGTTAAATACTACACAAAATTAAATATTACTGATATAAAATATCTTTTTGAACAAATATTTTCTCTTTATCGATAATAATATAAATTTATTATTTTCTCCAAGAAAAGTTGTCAAGTCGCAAACAACTTAGTAAATCAGGGTAATTATATTATATCTGTAATTTAATTATTTATGAAAACTGCGCTACTGATAAATAAATGTAAAAAATCTTTGTTAAGTGACTTGAAATTTTATTAGAATAAAAATATAGTTTATATTTATCTTTTCAATGCTAGAATTCAAACTATTTTTCTTTTCTTCTTTTAATACTCAGTGTGTGCAATTTATTATCATGTGTTTTCATAAATTTGGTGGTTAAAAAAGAATATCACATAAATTGCATACTTTTAGGTTGTATATTTTTGAAGAAATATGCTTTATCTCACCAGGCAGCAAATTCGACTGTCCCATTATAACTGATTATTGAAAAAAAAAAAATACTGGAGGAGAAAGGGAAAAAAATCAAGAAGAGCAAAAAACAAGTTAAACATTGAGTACCATATTTCTCACTGTATAAATATGTTGCTTTGTTCAAGATGCATTTTTTATTAAATATTTCATAGATAGTGATCGCAATATCACCTTACAGTAGATTTCAAGTCACAAAGAAAACAGGGGTAACAAGTTTGCTGACACGATGATAGATTTAT
This sequence comes from Trichonephila inaurata madagascariensis, assembly GCA_019973955.1. NCBI lineage: Eukaryota > Metazoa > Arthropoda > Arachnida > Araneae > Nephilidae > Trichonephila > Trichonephila inaurata. The sequence continues at coordinate 35,756 of BMAV01027073.1, forward strand.
GGCTCAGTTTTGAGAGAAGATTCGGAACTCTGTGAAAGGAAAGTATTGGAGTTCCTTAACAAAAAGTCTCATTCTTTGAGACCTGCCAAGACTGATTAGTCCTAAATTTAGAATTACAACTGGACCTGACTACCTCATAAAACACCTGTACAGATTCAGTTCAGAAGATTCTTCAGCTTGCCCTTCGCGCAATGCTGCAGACATGCACTGAGACCATTTGGTCTCCTTGTTTTGGATTTGGAGATATAGCATCAGCTACTACTGTCAAAAATCATTGTAGACTATTATATTCGGCTGCCTATTACAGACTGATGGCAGTCATGCCATCAGTCTGTTTCACATAAGATTTTAAAAAAAGAAGATGCTTTCCAAAATATAACATCAAAGGAGGTGGGTAAAGATCTGCCTTTTTTGATCATTAGCAAATTCATATTATGTATTTTTTTTTAACACTGATATTCAGTCAAAATGAAAATGTTAGGTTTTTTCCAAAAATATCTTTTATTAAATAGAGAAAACAGGGGGAAAAACAATGTTAAAATATTTGTAACAAATGTCTTCAATTATATTTCCTTCTCGCTTTCACTGGTTGAATTGTCACTGGACCATAAAGTAGCAGTGTCTTGAAGTGTATCAACATATCCAAGACTTAGTGTTTTTGCCGGAGTGTAATTATGGTGCTAGTATCCGAAAATACAGATACAACATTTGCACAACAGCCAACAACCCTAGCACCAACTTTGCACAAACAATACTATTCAATGTTTGGATTATGACCTATACCTGTTCTTATCCATATATTATATACTTTTGAACTTGTATGTTGTGATCTCAACTGGAGTCGAACAACTGAGGAATCTTTTCAATTATGTAAAGAGAGTACAGTCCTGATTGATTAAGGTGTTCATGAATGTATGATCGGCTTTGCTTAAGCTGATATATCTCAAGAGTTAAATATTGTAGCTCCTTCCATGCTAATCATGGAAGATCTGGAAGTTCAGAGTCACTTAACAAAGTCCATATGCCCCTTTTCTTGCCCAGCCATTTTCTTCAAATGTTTATTGTAAGTAATTAGGCTTCTTCACTAAATCTAGCATTCATAGGGCAATTACATTGTCATCCTCAATATTGTTAATTCTTGCTGAGTGAAAAGCATTAAGAATTGCACAGACGATTTTAACATAATCTCCAATATATGGTACTTAAACATTTGGGATAATATTGTTTAAAGCTCTCCAGTTCTTGAGATGGCCGTTTACTGCTTCAACTACCCAACGAATCGATGTCACCAAACGTCTCGTTAGCATCTTCTGTAGACAACTGTGCTTGTTTGTTAAGGAATGCAGGCATTTTAGATACTAGGTTTATTTCTTCTATGAGTCTGATGGATTCGCGGTCAAGCTATTTTGTTTCGTATCACATCAACATGCTCAATGCACCAAAACAAATGAATGTCAGTTTAAAAGCCTTATTATTGTAGTATTTGAGAGACCAAAAAATATAGTGGTGCATAAAGTACTTAACAGTTTTTTTTAAATGAAAGAAAAAGTGCTTAAAATAACAAAACTCAACGAATTTGCCAAGTTTGATGACTTTTTTTTATGTGACTTGCTATTTTTTTTCTTACTATTTGAGAATAAAAGTTACGATCAATACCTAAAGTTCACATAAATATAATAATATAGCTCCAATAAATACTTGTAATTTTCATGTCTATGAAGGGCAAAAAAAAGGTCAATCTTTACCCATCTCCTTTCTGGGAAAACATCTATAAAGGGAATGTGTATGATACTGTAAAAAAACTCTGCAATTTATATGTGATTCTTTACATAAAATGTACCCTATTTTCAATACTTCTATAAACTGAAAAAAATGTGTCTTAAAACTGAAAAATATATATAAATCCATGTTGTACACCAGAGGTATCAAACTCTCGACCCACAACGAACATTTTGGTGGCCCAGTTAGAGTATTGGCACACAATAACACATAACAAAACATAAAAATTTCTCCCCAAATAGGAAAGATAGTAGCAGATAAGAAATGTCAAATGACAGGACCTTAACTTTAAATTTTTGTTGTTCTTTTATTTATGTTTATTATAATGTATTTTTTGAAATAAACTTATGTTTCTATGAATACTGATTTTTTTTTTTGTGTGTGGCCCACCTAAAGTTAAACCTTGTTTGCTTGGCCCAAATTAGTCTTTGAGAGTTTGACATCCTTGTTGTACACAATCAGATTATTCATAGATAATGTTGCACAGGTTTTTATTTGTAAACATACCAAATCCTACCAACATAACCAAATAAAACGCATGAGAACAAATGAAAAAAAATGTAAGAAAATAAAATAAGACATGAATAAATTATTAGATAATATTTATAAAAAAAAACATATTGAATGAAAATATACACTAAGAATATAATTTTTTTTCAAGAAGCGAATGAAACTTCTTTCAAATAAAATGTAAATTTCTTTATTACTTTAATTATGAGAAGAAATATGATAAAATTACAGTTATTTAATTAATATAGAATAAAGGAATAAAGTTTGTGCTCAGTTAAAAATATCATTTTTTCTAAAATATAATAATTGGAAATTATATAGCAAATTAAGATACAAAAAATAAAACTGATATATTAGAGATAAGTAAAAATTACTGGTGGAAAAGTTTGTTTTTAACCCCTTGCCTGTGGCGCTTGAACTCGGTTTGGGCAACGCAAATGCGCCAATTTTGGACGGCTCGGCCTGTGTTTGGGCAATAGAAAAATCATTGTTTCAGTTCCCTGAAACCCGAACTCTCAGTCCATCCAAAGCCTAATATGAAACTCACCATTTTCCCAATAGATCACGATATTTTTCAGTGAGAAATTCAACATTTTAGTGCCATCTGTCAGATTTTAGTAATTTTGTATTTCGTATGTACCATACAGTAAAGGATTTGGGAAATTCAAAGGAATCTGAAGGGCATGAAATTCATGAGAGTTGATACAAATAATTGGATTGTATTAAATTATTACATATTATTAGTTTATTATATTAATATTGTTGTAAATGGACTAAATTCATGATGGTCACGTGATAACAGCAATCACGTGTTTCCCATTGATTAAAAAGTGACATACTAGTTGTTCAACTTGTATAAAGTTTAGATAACATTTAAAATTTGATGATTGGGTAAAGAGATCACATGTCAAAATTCTTCAAACAGTTTTCAAAATTAAAAAAATATACGAATACTTTTAAATTAAGTGCATTTTGTTTAACTATGTGCATTATTATATTGTTGACAAATATGTACTTTCTAAAAGAAAGTTCCTGCAAAAAGCAAAAGTTGGTAACAGTGAAGCACATGAACTAATTGGCTGGAAACGTGTGATTATATTTATGATATAATTTTTATGTTGCATTAATTTATGAACTGATTGGCTGAAAAACAAGTGGCTCATTTATCATGTGATTATGATGTCACATGAATTTAGTCCATTGGTTCATTATATTTATCTTGAAAATTATGTCATTTGATTTATTTTGCTATAATTTGTGCAAAAATTATTGAGAGAAATCCATTAACATTTCTCATATGTGTGAAAATATTAAATATAGTATTTATTTTGTTTAAAAAAATTTGTTTTAAATCTTTTTCTAACATTTTGATGATTATAATGAACAAAATTAAAGAGGAAAAAAGATTTCTATTTTTGGCATTTTTCTCAAATACATTTCCCAGGTGAGGGGTTAAGCCTAAATATGTGGTTAACTGTTACAAAAGATAATATGCATTGAAAATCTTCAAAATTAATCAATTTCAAATACAACTAAGAATGATTTAAAAACCAATAAAAAGTCTTTTCCAGTCCAAAATGAGCTAGGGGACAAATATGTAAGCAGAATCAATTACATTTCTAAAAAAAATAAATAAATGCAAAATTTTGAAAGATACTTAAAAACTTTTACATTCAAAGAGCGAAGTGATGGAAGATTGTATAAAATATATCTAAAATTATAATATATAATCAGAAAAAAAAAATATATAACTGATAGATTTAGCAACTCACATATACCCATATATATATATTATCTTGATATTCTACATAATAATAAAAGAAACTCATTATCTCAATACAAAGGAAAAGAACTAATATAATTTGCTTCATTATTTCCCAAACAAAACTTTATTGAACACTTAAAAATATCAAAAGGGTACAAAATTTACAATTCTGAAACATGCATACGCAATTGTTAAATAAATATGACAATTATTGATATCTTATTCTTCCTTTTGATATCAAATATGTCTCTTCTTAAGTACAAAATACAATCACTGCATTTAAAGGTACAAAAAAATGGAGATTATACATACATTTTTATAAACAATTATTTCAATTGGAATTTTTTTTAAAAAAAAAACCCTGAGAAATTTCATTAGTAAAAGAGTCATAAAATTTTAATCATAAAGTCATAATAAGTCGATCTATTTTTAATGAAAAATAAAATCTTTTTATAGTAAAAACTAAAATAAAATTAGAAAAATTTACATTATTAGAATGATTTCTTTTTTTATTAATGTTGTATTTTGTTATACATTGAGATAACTATTGGCAAAGGGCCTCGTAATTTTAAAACTCTGTCAAGCGATGAGGATGGCATCTGAATTAGTACCCTACTCTCCAAATTTTCCATACCATGTCAATGTGAACACTTTGTACTTTAAAAGGACTCTAATGTGCTTCCCTCTTTCTGCATGGCAAGTCTTCAGTGTTATCAGGACTCAAACCTTGACTCTTAATTGAAAATATCAGCCATGAGTTTGCAATTATGATTACTTGGTGGGCATGGCCACAATTAGAGTTAAATCAATGATGTTAAATCAAAGATGGCATCAATAGAGTGTTTTTGAACATAATGCTGTTGCAAGGCAAAACCCCGCTCAAGTGTAGTATAGGGGGGGGACACTTTGGATTTGGCTATTTTTCTTCGGATTTGGCAATTTTTACCTAAATGTCATGGTGAAATATCGAATTCATTCTAAAATAAATAATAAACAATTCTGAAAAAAGTACTTTGGCAACCACTTTTAGTCATCAAAAAAAGGACTGCACCAAGTGCCCCCCCCCTCCCCTATACTACACTTTAACCACAAAACCCTTTCATTCTGAAGTATGAAATAACATTTCATAAATGATGATTTTGAATAAAAATAATTTAATTCTAATCAACTAAATTATTATAAAAAGAAAAAAAATTGTGGATATTGTTAAAGTTGCTAAGAATATTCATGTAATTTAATTATAATCAGCCACATTACTCAAAATAGAAGCACCACATTTATTTAGAAGAGATGTTCTCTTCCATCTGGGGACACATGAGGATTCTTGTAACTCTTTAGCAGAATCACCATTCAAAGGCATGGATTATATATTTTTACTCATCTAAACACATTCTTGCCACAATTTTTAGGCATGAATTCAATCAAATCTGTATTTGGAATTTTAGGACAGTACATTCTCTTACCTTTTTTATTCAGTAAAACTAAAAAAGTAGTAATACAATAACTCTGTTCAAACATTATTATAAAATCTGTTGCTTGCAAAATAATGAAAACTATTGGAAATGACCATTGGAAAACAACATTACATTTTTTTTTATTCTAGAAGGTTACATTTTTTTTATTCTAAGAAAAGGATTGCTATCTAGGCACTTTATCCTATAAAGTTGACAACATTTAATTTTATCACCAAATCAGAAAGATCAGATTATCTTCCATGACTTATTTTAGCTAATCATAAAATATTTCACCAAGCAGAAGTTATTTTCCTCAAATTTATGAATAATCTGAAGGTTTGATGAATATGAATTTCTTATATGCTTAAGATAAATGGTTAGAAATTTAATACATTATTCAATAAAAAGATTAACTTTATTCAGTTATTAAGTAATGTGTTAAAAATTTTTTTACATGTGTACTAACTAATGAATTAGAATTATCAAAAATTGCACTAAATATATGGAAAACTGAAATAATTTTAATTACAAAAATTCATATCAAGTTTTATTTTATGATGAAATCACTCGAATTAACGAAAAACAAAGAATTTAACCAAGTATAATTTTGGACACAATTACACATACCTGACCCTTACTAAATGGCGCGCCTAATATGCCAATGCAATTTGAATGTATATGATATTTTCGTTTATTAAAAATAAAGGGATAATTTGTATCTTTCAATAACGTATGTAATGAACGAAGCATTTTTTTCAAATCCAATATATAATTTTTGACAATTCAAAAAGTAAAAATATGACAATATTTTGACTCTAGAACTTCTCGATAACGCACGAACTTTCTGTCTTGGTGTAACTTATTTACTTATAGTTTTACGTAATACAAGAATATTTACTTTATCTGATATTTACCGCCGAGTGACACGTGCTTAGGCATTCCTATAAAATGAATGTATGTTTGTAAGCAAGTCTACTAGAGAGATGGATGGTTGCCATTACCATTCTTTAAAAAGTGGCATTTTATCATAGAGCAATTTAGATCTTCCTGAATTAGAAAAAAATATTTCAAATCTAAATTGAAGTAAAATTACAAAAAAATATTCTATTTCAAAAATAGTGTCATCAAAGCTTTATCTCACAAGTCAAAAATTAGAGGTTAATAATTGTTGACTTCCGGTTTAATTGTATGCTTGTCAACCTGGACTGGCAACATATGATTTTTTGCGGGAACATTTTCGCCTTTTGTATAAGTTAAGTTAGTTTTAATTTGTTATCACAATGAACGAAGATTTACCTTTTTCCATTGAGTATGCCAAAAGTGGGAGAGCATCCTGTAAAAAATGCAAAGAGAATATTGCAAAGGATGCTGTGCGTATGGCTATTATGGTGCAGGTATGTCCTATATTTTTTAATGAACATTGTACACATGTTTACCCTTTGAATTAAATATTTTCCTTTTTAAATGAATTTATAGACTTTTTAAATTCATAATTGTTTATAAATGTAAAAGTCCTGGTTAAGTGTACTTTTTGGAAGAATCTCCGATGTCAAATTATCATCGAGTAAATATTACTTGACTTGTATGTCATTAAATTGTATTTGACGGTATCCAAAATATGTTTGCATGTGTAAATGAAATAATCACTTATATTGGGAAGTGAAATTACCCTTCTAGTATCAGAAAAGTCTTCATTCCCATATTTAGACTAATAATGATGTGATGGTTAATAATTTTGGTGTCTTGAATGCATTTTCCTAATTAGGTCAGATGGAGGGAAAGTATGGTGCTGTAGTAACAGGTGTTGATTGATGAAGGAAGGTAGATGAACTTGAATATGTTATTCCTCTTAGTTGGGAGTAGTGTATTTAGCTCTATTTGTCAGAGAAATAATTTGTTTATATTTTTAAGTTCAGATTAGTAATCTTTCATCCTGTAGTATTTGGGAATTAAAAGATCAGATGATGGGTTTAATGAGAGTTCCCTTAGCAACAGTAGAACAAGCTTGAGAAATAAAATAAGAACAACCAAATGAAGGGAATAAAGAAGTTGAATGTTTTCACCTTCTGAAATGGATGTAAAATTATTTGATTTGTAATATATTTCATGCGGGTCACAACGTGAATGTTAATGGAAAAAATATAATAAGACCAAGGCAATATTGGACACTTAAAATGTGGAAAATTGATCAAAATTTCAAAACTCATTTTTGGCTTTTAATAATATATTAATTTGTCATATACGTATAAAAATTTTTTTCGATTTTATGCATTTTTACTGATTTGTGGGGTACTTTTGGTTTCCTTTCATCCATTACCAAACCATTATAGTTTACATTCTACTATCATACAAACAAAGCTACCATGCAGTTTGATAATTTAATTTTTTTTTTTCTTTTGACAAAGACTCTTTTATTTCTAATATTAATTTATCAAATGCAGAATGGCAGCAAAGAGGAGTTTTGACTGAATTCTAGACTGAAATCAGTATTATTTGTTTATAATTAAAAATCAGTTTCACTCATAAAATGGTCACTACTCCAGTTCATTTCCTGTTATTTGTGATTACTGACCGCTTCATTTACAAATAGAAAAGAAAATCTTACAATTCGTATTTTCCGCTAAAATTTTAATTCACTGCTCTTAAATAATTCAATTTTTTAGTACAATGGGCCATGAGCAGGCCACTTAGAAAAGCTCAGAGGGCCACAGGTTGAGTATCGCTGGATTAAACCATCATTATGTATTTCACCTAATTATAACAGTATCAATTTTGATAAAAGTTATTGACTAAAGTGTCCTAAACATTTTGATCACTGAATCAAAATTGTCAAATTTTATTTCAAAGCTAAAATTTTGTAATCTTTTTACCAAAAAAATATTTTTTAAATTTATTTTCATAGGATATGTTGATAGTAGGTACCTGGACAATTTGCCTTTTTTTAAACACATGTAATATTTTTGTGCAAGAACATGGAAAATCAAAAATTTTATATTTTGTAGCAAGATAATATTGTTATGCTAAAAAAAAGTATGTTAAACTAAACTCAGTGGCACAATAGCCCATGAGGGGCCAAGGCCTGCTGTGCCCATCTCAGTTTTCATGACCTTGGGCACTAAGTGGTATGAGCAGATGTTCTGGTCAGGTAATCAGTCTGGTGCAGAGGTTGCCAAAGTGGTGGTCCGTGAGAAAATTTCACTGGTTCCCAGAAAAATGTGTGGAATATACTTACTCATCCTGTTAAGTTATGTTTTAAGATGCCTTGAAACAAAATTCAAATCGTAATACGTGATAAGTTATAAAAACGCTACTTCATAGAATAACGCCACAGTAAATAAGTCGTACTGCAGTAGCTGCATTGTTATACGTGGGTAATAGATCCGTGCGCAGTGAAAATTCAAGATAATAATTTAAGCATGCATCTAAATGAAAGCCTCATTGACCTGATGAAACTCTCAAATTTAAACTTCATTCATTCTTATCAAGATCTCAGTTTTGGCTTCCCATAACTTTTAGTGAACAGGCGAATTCAGATTCAATTCACAACTTATTTATGTGAAAAGACCTTTTCAAACGCCGTACTGATCTCAGCTTGAAATAAATGCAGTTCTTTGTCTTGCAGTAACAACATTGGATCCAAATATCCATAAACTTATTTCAGTTAAACGGGAACATCCATCATACTAGGAATGTATAATGCTATAAGTTTGATATACATAAACCATTTCTTAATTGTTTTGTTTTTACAGTTTTATTTTGTTCATTTTATTATGGTTTATTAATAAAGCTTTCACAATTTGGTAACAATTAATAGTTTCATTTTATTAACTAGCTATATTTTATATGTTCTTAGATTACAGTTTTTTTATAAATAAATTTACACTTAAAAAGTCCAATTAGTGGTCCGCGGGATTTAAATTAGGAATTTTCTGGTCTGTGAAGTCAAAAGTTTGGCGACCACTGGTCTGGTGTGAAAACCCCCTGTGTTTAGTTCCCAAGCACACTTGGTACTCATTTATCTCTCAACCCACTGAAGAAATAAAAGGCTAAGTAGACCTTGCCTAGCCCAGGGTTTGAACCCCGGACTTGTGGTATGGAAGTGTGATATGCTGCCACTGGGCTTAAATTATGTTAAAAGATCTAGTAATTCTGTTGATAATATGTCAGTAGGTACAGATGATTATTATTAATAATGAACATTAAAAAATTTCTTGATTGTAAAACCTTTTAGTATTTGCAAATGTAAAGGTTATTCTGTTTGAAACATATAATACCAGTGACCAATTTTGTCAAATCAAAAGCTGCCACCAAATACTGCAATATATATGCATGTTCGACATAGTAATAATACTGATGACAGCATTCGACGAAATTTTTTGAATTGACGATGTCTTTTTGGAGAAATAGGTCAATGGTATAATACATAAGTATCAAAATTTGTTCTTTATTGTTAAAGTTTGAAAATATATAAAATTTTACTATTATTGTTAGAATTATTGTAGAAAATTGTCTTTTTCTACAGATGAATATTTATTACCAATTATGATTTTATATTGTAAAATGTTTTGGAATACACACATAAATGTCCAAATGGATTGAGGTTTGTCTTGTGTTTTGGTTGAAAACATGCTAACAAAAAAGTTCTTTAAGATTTTTAAAAATAAAAGCTTACCTTATGTATTTTTTACTATGGTTTTATGGCCATATGGTTTTAGTGTTTATTCGCTGCATTAAAAAGTACAATTTATATAATTTTGCTTTATAAGATTAAGAAAATACTATTAATAAAATTTAACTATAATTTTAATCAAATTTCATTTCATTTTAATATCAAATCTAATTTCATAAGCATTTGGAATGTACTGATTTTATTTTAAAAATATATATTTTAATTGGTAGAAATTTGTATTCTTAATTATTATATTGGTAATCCTTACTAATATTATAAACTTGAAAGTTTGTATGTATGGATGTTTGTTATTCTTTCACGCAAAAAGAACTGAATAGATTTTAATGAAACTTTACAATAGTATAGCTTATAAATCAGAATAACACATAGGCTATAATTTATAAAGATATTGTGTGGAGTGTCCAAAATATAACTATAATTGTCCAGTAAGTAGTACAAATGCACCAAACAGACTGAAAGGGAAAAAAAAAAGAGAGAGAGAGAAAGAAAGACAGAAAACAAAAATAATAAAAAAGTAAAATGGTTTTTTTTTTAAATCATATTTTCAGTTAACAGGAACACTTCCTGTTGATATTTTTTTCTCGTAATTGGTTCTTCAGTTTTAAAAAAAAACAAGAAATTAACCTTAAAGTATACTCAAATTGTTGACTAAGAGTTAAACCAGGAAGCTGCAATATATTATGGGGAAAAAAAAGGGATAAAACTATGAAGAAAAAAAGAGGGGGGGGGGCGGGCAAGAAACATAAAAATTTGAAACATTTAACATTATAATTTTAATTGAATAGGCAGGTATTGCATTTTTAAGTATAAAAATAATAATAACTACCATACTGTATTTTTTGGAAGTGTAGAAAAAATACCTACTAAGAATTATGCCACGAAAGCGTAAGTCTAATCATTCCCAAAGCTCTAATCAAGCTCAAGCAATGAAAGTAGCTAGACTTAACAAAACGTTTCCACGCGCCGAATTGCGAAGGCTTGAACAGGCGGAGTGTGAGGCAACTAGAGCTTCTGAGATACCTGAACAGTCGCAAGCTTGGCAACTTGCATGGCGTCTCAAAGAGATACAGAAACCATTGAAGCATCTGAATCTCGCAAACGTGCTGTTGCTGAAAGGGCACAACAGCGATGTCTAATATTCACCAGAAACACGGGGGGGATTTAGATATAGCTGCATTTGAGTACGACGAAACTCTTGATTATGAAAGCCACAAGCTTATAAAAATAGAAGTGATGAATAAAGAATGCAGATTTTTCGGTGCTCTTAAATGGAAAGAGGAATCTGCATGCCCTTCCTTCAATAGACTAGCCAGTTGAACCTCTTAAAGAACTTTTTTCTTATGAAACAGATGAGTTTCGCTGTTTTCTAAACAACGTAAGAAAATACAATACATGCTTCCATATGACATCTTTTGGGGGCATAACATTGTTTCAATGCAAGGATCTAGCCCAACTTTCACAATCCAAGGGAGAAAAAACCACACAATTGGCTCTTTTCTTCCTGCTACCAATACACAACCAAAATTTTTGCAAGTTTATTTCATGGGCGATAAGGAAGCACAAGTTAATATTTAATTACCCCCTCAATTTTGTGTTAAAGGATTTTCACTGCATGTAAATTTTCTATAAACTATTTTAATGATTCAGAGTTTAAGATTCCTTAATGCTATTTGTTTATCTATATATATAAAAATGGATGCTTGTATGTATGTATGTATGTATGACCTCGCTTCACTCCAACACCGTTCAACCAATCACTATGAAAATTGGCATGTATATGTATTTTTTTTATGGAGAAGATTTTTGTGCTATCTTCTTTGTTGCAGCTCTTCACCTGGTGGCGCTATAGCATATCAACTTCTGCACTGTTCAGTCAGTTGCCAACTTGACTATCTCCAACATGTTGCTATGTTTCCATTGAATCGCCATTATAATTTAAGGAACGTCGTTGCTTGCGAATATTACAATTTTAACATAAAATAAATACAACAGAAAGTAATATTAACTTATTACACCTCTAGATATAAATTATTTACACTATTTTAAGCATTCATTACACAAAATTTGTAGCAATGTGTTACTTTTGCTGGGCAGAGATCAGTTTAGGAAGGTGTTTTCAAAAATTGACCCACAAGAGAGTTAGGGGACTTTATAAATTTTTTTAAAAAATCACATTTTTATCAGCTATTAGATCTACAAGCTTAAAATTTAACAAAGATTTTTTTTTTTTGTGTAATTTTTCAATTCACCTTTGCGAAGAAAAGGTGTACCAGCTAGTTTGTAATAATTTATTTATACTTTTCCTGGAGGAAATGAGGTACAATTAAATAATTTGTCTGATCGTAAACTTAATTGAAAATTCAAAAATGGCATTATTTTTTTTTTCAGATTTTATAAAGTTCAATTTTCCAAAAAAAAATTTTTAAATGCTGTTTCATTGTGAATTACAAAAATTATTGATCTCCTTTATTTTATCCTATTACACGATATAGGATAATGTAAGTATAACTTGAATGAGTTGCTTTATTTTACATCATGATCCTCATAAGGTATTCATCAGTAGCAGACACAGTAATAATATTCCAATGTAATAAATTACTTAATTTTTTTTAGTAATGAGTGTATGTAATAAAAATTGGTTTGATGATTTTCTTGTAAATTCTCTTTTTCAAGTAACATAAATATATATTTCTTATGAGTGTATTGTTTTTACTTGAATCAATACAGAACTAAGACAAAATATTGCCTAAAATTTTCATTCATATTTTTAAGGGAAAATGAATGAAAAGAAACTAACTCGATAGTTTTCTGTATTTTAGTCACATTTATATGATGGAAAAATGGCTCTGTGGCATCATTTGGCATGCTTTTTTAAGAAAAAAAACAAACTGACAAACACATCAGAAATTGCAAATTTTAATAATCTACGGTGGGAAGATCAAGAAAAGGTTAAGAAATTACTAGGTATTTTTTTTTTTTCTTTTTCTTTTAGATTACTTACTTGGCATGAATAATAGAAATTATACTTTATTTAATGCAAAGTGTTTAATAATAAGGATCATTGTGGGTTTTTTTAGCTGGTGGTGGTGACAGTGGTAAAGGTGATGCAAAGAATGGCAGCTCCAGCAGTTCAGGATACTCAGATTTTTCTGTTGAATATGCTAAATCTAATAAAAGTACTTGCAGAGGCTGTGGTGAAAAAATTACAAAGGTTTGTCTATAATTTACATTTGTTTATTTTATTTAGAGGATGAAGATTTTTATATATATATAAAAGTTCTTTTTATCTTTTGATGAGATTAAATTCACTTAAAATGTCATTTGTAGATGAATTTCCAAATGTCAATTTTATTTCTAAGGAACTGAAATATCTCAATTTTTTTCTTAGTTTTTAATGTGCTTTTTTATGTATACAACATTTAATCTGTTGATAAAATTATGTTGACAAAGAAAAAATGTGATTTCATTCATTGTATAACTATTGAATAATTTTAAAGCATAAGTGTTTTTACCATTTTTTAAAGATTTGTTTATCATTGAATTAAGTTTAATTCTCATGTGTACTCCAAGATTTTTTTCAAAATGATATATTTTACTTTACTTTTGTTGCTAGTTTCTATATTAATTAATAATGAAATATTTAAACATGCTACGTAAGTTGTTTTCCTTGCAGTGATACACTGATTGTGAAAAAATTAAGTTTTTCCAGGGAAAGTTCTCTTCCTTGCATTAACTTAAGATTATGGTAATCCTAGAAGATGTGAGCAGGGTTACCAGATTGGTGATTTAATCACCCTTGGCCAAAAGTGATATAATCAAGGAACCGTCGAGAAATCTCTGGAATCATCCCTTCTGGAAATTTCCATGAGGGAATTCCAAAAATTCTAAAAACAGAATATGCTGACTGGAATATGGAGTGTGTAATTGAAAAATACTACCGTATTTCCCTGTATATAATCCGCAAAGCCTTTTTTTTTCCCAAGTAAAAAACATTGCATAATCCACGGCAATTTTTATGGTGAATAATCCAAAATATATACTGCCACAATAATGTAGTGTCAGATATTTTTTTTTTAAATAAAAAAAAAGATATACAATATGATTAAAACTATAAGTAATAAATTGTACAGGAAAGAAAATTTTTTTAATTTTTTCTCTGTCAGACATTTATTGTTCCCATTATTTCTGAACTTCCCATTTAAATGTCTGTTAATTTTGACGTCTAAAGGCAGTAATTTCTTTGTTAGTCCTGCATGTATTAGTTGCAGATGCGGACTTCAGGGTATTTTTAATATTCTCATTAAGATGTGCTTCATCAAGTCCATAATTCAAAAGCTTTGGGTCACATTTTTCAAAATTAGCCTTGTGTTTTTTCTCAATTGAATATTTGATTTGTCAACGTTAAATAATCTTGCAGTTTCCCAATTTTCTACTTCAGTAGCCTTCTCTATAACGTTTAGTTCAAAATCAGCTTTGTAATTTACACACTTTCGCTTCAATCTGACGATATTTGAACTTGAATATTTTCAGGATGAAACAGCTCTCATCAAAGCAATGCAAAATTATGCTAACAACTGTAATATCTTTCTGAGGAATCAAATTCATTCTTGAACATAATTGAATTAAACTGATTGTTGCTGAAATACGTCAGCCGAGTTGCAAAAGCTTTCAGTACCATGTGTTATTTATTTTATAAAACATAAATGGTATTTCTTTCAGAACTTTATTGTAAGCTTTTCTGATGAAGAATGTTTTTTATCACACTATCTGCGGCGGGGTATAATACACACATCGAAATTTGAAACTTTTTAACACATAACATTACAGGAAAATATGGTATATAAACAACAAGTACCGTAAAGTCTGGTGTATGACGTGCACCAATACTTTCAAACTTGATTTTTTTAATTTTTGGGTATATTTGCCATATAAAGCGCACCCCCTTTTTTACAAAGAAATCTGAAATATTAGTATACATTGCTCTTGTGTTTTGAAGTCATTTTATTGAGGTATTAACCCAGACTTTTTAAAAAGTAGTTTTTTTATTCTAGAACTACAACTCTCTTTTAGTTCATAAGGCAAGTTATTTCTTTTAAATAAACAGTATTTCAATACATATAGAAGTAAAAAAAAATTTATGCTCGTCTCTTTTGTTATTTTTAAAGCTATCGTTTTTATACCTGGTGTGTAATTATGTTAAAATTACACGTTATATGCCAGATTTTACAATTATTATAAATAAACAATAATCTATTAAAAAAAGAATAACTAATTTTTATTAAATTTTATTGCTTAAAAGTTCAGTGCATCCCAGACTCACATTTTAGTATTCAAGCTTTCCATATAAATGAATAGTTAGGCTTAGAATGGTGGGGAATGGAGCAATATGAAACGAAGTACATGGTTGCTGATTCGGTGTCTAAATTGGGGTTGCCAACTTGGTGAGTTTTCTTAAAAGTTGGCATGGTTGCAATAGTGCATAAGTACCAAGTTAGCATATATATATAGGGATAATTAAATTAGATTTAAAGTTAAGTTCCTTATATAGCACTTAACTTTTTATTTTTCATTACATCTTCAAGTATTAAATTAATCACCCAATTATTTCTCTGAAACATATGGCTTAACCACTAAACATTTCTGATCCTAGATCATTATATTTCATAGCCCTATATGTCAGCATTAACTTTCAAGTACACTCATAAAATCGAGGTACTTCTCACATCTGGCTTAAGTGGTAAAACACTTAGATTTCA
Organism: Trichonephila inaurata madagascariensis; assembly: GCA_019973955.1. NCBI lineage: Eukaryota > Metazoa > Arthropoda > Arachnida > Araneae > Nephilidae > Trichonephila > Trichonephila inaurata. The sequence continues at coordinate 51,710 of BMAV01027073.1, forward strand.
CTTTGGCGTTCTTTTTCTCTCTGCCTTGTACAGATTTCATCGAATAGAGATCCTTTTTTTAAAATTAAGACTGATTCTGGCTCGCTCGAAACATGTCATATATATAATCCAGTGGACACTTGTTTCCTCATCTTACTGGAAAAAATTCTTTACTCGCTAAGTGATAAAAGTAAGGAAATTTTCTCCTGTGTCTAATTAAATGTTAGGTTCAACTATTTTTATTATTAGTTGTTAAATATGTATTCTTTTTAATTTAAATTTTTATTCCCTCCCCCTTGTTTTCCTGAATCTCTTGTGTTCCTAAAAGAATGAAGTACGTATTTCAAAATTGGATGACAACCCTGAAAACCAGCGGTATGGTCCAGCTCCCTTATGGCATCATGTTGATTGTTTTCTTGAGAATAAACAAAAGCTACAATATAATGGATCAGCTGAAGAGTAAGTTTATTTTTCTTAATTCTTAGCAAAAAATCTTTTTTTATCAAAGACTTAATGTAATAAAAAATGTACAATATTTTAGTTTACCTGGATTTCAAACTCTGAAAAAAGAAGACCAAGATATGTTAAAGGGAAAAATTGGATCAGTTGGAAAGTATGTGTGTTTTTTTTTTTAAATCAGTTTTGCCTTTTATAATTGGTTTCTTTTGTACCAGTTGTCCTCTCCCTTCCTGTTTAGTAAATATCTATAGATGTATGAATTTTTATAATATTAATCTCCCCCGCCCCTAAAAAATTTTTAAATATCTACCGGTTTTCAGGGTTTAAAAAAATTAATTTCAAAATGTTTTCTATTTTTTTTTTACATTTACAAAATGTTATGATAATATTAATGTAGTTATGACTATTTTAAAACCTTTGGCTTGTACAAAAAAATAAAACTTTTCATAGTAAATAGCATAAAACAATTGAAAGAAACTTGTTTTCAAATTACTCTAGTATAAAAATTTTTTAGGATTAAGGCTGTGAGAAAAATTAATGTTATATTTATATATACAATTTTTCTAACAGATTTTTTAAAATATTATATGTGCATTAACATATTGTCAGTCAATAACTTTTTTTAAAAAAATGTTTTTATTTTATTTTAAAAAATGATATAGTAGTAAGCTTTTTTGTGTGACTTATTTAACAAATATTTGATAGGTGGGATTTAAATCAATTTACACTTTATTTTTGTTTTCTTTGAGATTTTCATATTTTTATTTGTTCATTATTTCCATTTTTTTAAAATGTAAAACAAAATATATGATACATAATATATCTTGTTTTACTTTAAAAAAATGAATTGGAAGTATCTGTCAACATTACATCTGTTAATATTAACTGTGATTGATTATATTTCCGTTCATTGTTTGATTCTTAAATTAAACCTTTATACTGTGCTAATTTGTTTAAATTTTTTTTTTTTTTTTTGGTCTAGAAAAATTGTATTCTTAATTTCACTAAATTAGTATAGGCAATATTTTTGTTGAACAATATTTATTATCAAGAAACGTGAGCTATGGTTTATTGGTAAGTGTCTGCAGGACAAAGTATTTATTGTCGCTGATAAGCACTTAAATTGAAATTATTTTTTCCAAATGATTTTTTCTGTATTGAGCTCATTAGACACAGACATACAATTTATGGAAAAGTGACAAACTTTGTGTGGAGTAATGAGTCATGCATTTGAATCTAGTTTCTAATGATTACTATTTTGAAATATGGAAGTGTAATTGCATGTGTTCAATTTAAACAGACTCCAGTTTTCAAATGGAAGTGTTCAAAGTGTGGTATGACTTTGAAAGTTGTATATATCACTTCAGTTAACATTGAAATTATTAAATTTAGATATGTCTATAAAAACAAAATGAAATGAAAATGTTTTCTGTTGGACTTAGTTATAAAAATCAAACGATGCTATTAAAATTTATGCAACACTTAAATTATTATATGTTTTAATTTCTTCCAATTTTATAAACTTTTCCTATGAGTTTTAATAATAAAGCTATGGCATTAAAGACTCTTGGATTCTGTACTGCATTGAATTTGATATGCTTTTTTCTTTTTTTTTTTTAATTATATTTTTGAGCTAGTATATCAGCATATATTCTGGAATAAAGTATTCATATTTCTTTTGTTAATACCTATGTCATGCTTTATTTTTTTCTTTGATTCAGAAAAAGAAAATCTGAAGATGACTCACCAAAACCTAAAGCCAAGGTGCAAAAATTGAGCAAAGAAGACGTAATTTTAAAAGTGAGGTTTTTAGTTTTTCTTATATTAATAAGAACTCTTTAATTAAGAAATATTTTCAATGAAATGATATAATATATAATTCTTCTAACATTAAAAGAAAAATAAGTTTTGTAGCACTCTAATCTTAAAATTTATATAAATAATTGTTGTAATAGAAATAGATTTAATTCATGTAATATCTTTGCAATAAAAGGAAAGATTGGTTTTTAAAAGTATACACACTCTGCCCAAGGAATTAGAAACCTTTGAGATTTTTTTTCTGACATGGGTTACACGTTTTTAGAATAACACTATAAGTAAGAGTGTTTTCACGATGAATGAAGCAGAATGGGGGAAAATGACATCTTTTACCATGTGAAAAAGGGCTTATTGTTGGTGCCTGTTTAGCAGGGGCCCTGATTTCATAGGCAGCAAATCTTACTAGATTCTCAAAAGCAGCCATATCAAAGGTTTTCAGTAGTTTGAATCAGAATCCACAGTCCTTCTCTAGAAGATGTAACACTGTAGTTGAAACACAGTTTTCTAAGAGCGTGTTCGGTGTCATCTCAGACAAATTGCACGTTAGAACAAGGGACCCTACTGTGCTTCAACTGACACAAATCGTCAACCAAGGCTCTTCCTAGCAGATTTCATCTCGAGCCATATGCAGAAAATTGCAGAGGATATGAATACATAGTTGGGGGTGCCTGGGAGAAAACCACTCATTTCTGCCCAACATGCAGAAATTCAATTGCTGAGGTGTCAGGAAAGAGGACACTGGACATCTGAGGATTGGAAACGGGTGATGTGGTTAGATTAATTACACTACACCTTATTTTGCACTGATGGAAGACATCAAATTTGCCAAGAACCCCATGAAGCCATCTTGCCTTACTCTCCCTATGCAAAGGTTTGGTGGGAGTGCCATGATAAAGGAGATGTTCTGCTAGCATGGAAGTGGTGCACTGGTGTTCCTCGAGGGTAAACAAACAGTCATGAGATACCTAGATATACTAACAGATATTTCATCCTGCAATGTTGTATGTTTACCCTGATGGTGATGGATAATTCATGGATGATAATGTAACTATACATCGTGCCAGAAGTGTTCAAAATTAGTATGCTAAACATCAGTCTGACTTCCAACACATTCCCTGGCCACCGCATAGCCCTTATCTAACACCTATAGAAAATGGGCAGAATAAGGTGTAAAGATGCATCTGACAGCACTCTCCTCTTCCATCTAATTTACAAGATCTAAAAGGCTACATGGTCAATGCATGGTATTTTCTAGACCTAAATGCACTCCTGAAGCACGCAGACTCGATGCTCAAATGAATCGGAGCAGTTATCTGTGTAAAAGGTGATCGAACGAGAAGTATTGATCTCGGGTTTTTAAGTCATTAGCCAGGCAGTGTATATTAGCCGAACATAATTAATTTAAAACTTTGCAAAGTGATTAATATTTAATGCTGTTAAAAATTAAATTTGATACCTCTAGAGTTTGTTTCATAAAATTTTGTCCATATTTATTTTTACCATGTAGGTGAATAAAATGTGTTTTTTAGATAAGCACAAAGGTTCTGATCCGTTTTGTAGTGTGTTAAAAAAGTGCTTAAGAGTATATAACATATGATTGTACCTATTTATCATTATTCTATATAATTTCTAGCCATTTTTTGCTAAAGAACTGAATTTCATGTTGGTAAAAGTCCTGGATTTTGAAACAAAAAAAGTCTTGGAAGGTAGTTTTATAGTATCATCAAAAAAATTTTTGATTAAAATAATTGCTTGATGTTCAAAATTGACATTAAGTTAAAATAGGAAGATAAAGTAAAATTTGCTAATTAAATCTATTTACTATTTTTTCATGAGTGATGACAGGAGCACAGGGTATGTTAAGATGTTAAAGAATATTACCCTCTGACTGAATGCACTTACTTCTTTGAGACCAATATGGATGGCAGCTTGTCCAATTGAAAACAGTAGAAGGCAGCTGGGACCTTCCAGTGAATTATTCTGTTATTTTGTTTAATGTGTGGTAGTGCAGATCCTTCTATACACTGTACAAAACCTTATAAGGATGACATTCTGATGTCATCATTAATGAAGGCAGCTCAGAAGGCTGAGACACAATCTGTTACTTTGTAGTTAATGGTACACAACTCGTGCTTCTCATATCCTGTTGTGATTCATTTTAAGAATGACTAACTTTTGCACTATGAATGCAAAAAAGGAAGGGGAAAAAAAGAACAAATGTTTGTTGATTTGTAGTAAGTTGATGTGGAATCTAGTGATCCAGTGTTCTGGTGAAACCCCATACTTTCTGTTATCTTTTAAATGTAATTCAAGCAATGTTGAAGGTTTCAGTTAATTCTGGCTTGATTGAATTTGTTTTTTTATGGCTTGATCAAATGTTTCTTCAATAGGTGAAGCACATTCTTACCTTGCCTGAACTTCTAAATCACAGCTTCTGTCTCCTTCCCTGAATTTCTAAAATCACTGTTGACATATCCTGCATATTTATACTTTAAGTATCTTTGCATTTTATGATTACTTGGTTATCACAATATCATGCGATATCAGTTTTACTGGAAATTGGCTGTCATAGTCATGATTAATGATTATGAACTTTAGGTTGGTGATCTTTCTGTTGAGTCTTAATGCCACTGAAGACTTATCATTTAGAAGTCTTCACATTGGTGTGGGTTTAGCGAGTGGAATGAGAGTTCAAGTGCTCTTATCAATTGAGACTGTTTCAAAATTACAAGGTCCATTTACTAGAGCTCTCATATACTGCTTTGAAGTTCTATGTTCATAATCAGTCAGCTGGAAATTTGCATCTCCAAAACCTAGTAGAACATTTTTTACCTGTCTGATATGTGTTTATTTATAATCTGTTTCCTTCATTTAGGAACAAAATGAAATGCTTTTTAAAATGAGAGACAACATTAAAAACTCATTTTCAAAGAAGGATATGGTAATCTTATTGGAACATAATGACCAACATGTTGTTCATGGAGAAAGTAGGGTAAGTCATTTTATGCAATATTTTGTACCTTATTTTTGCTAAAATTGTATTTTAATTTTATAAGAAATTGAGTATTTATTTTCCCTTGAATATCATTAATTAAATAAATAGCTACTCTTCAAAAGAATTTTAAAATGATTCTGTATTTTTTACATTTTATTTATAAAAAATTATTTTTATTCAGGTTCTCGGATAGTTCTTTAAGTTAAAGAATTATCATTGTATACATACATTATAGCAAAAAAGTGATACATTTAAACTATGCTAAATTTTACTTATATTGTTTTATTTGTCAATCATCATTATTGTTATAATGGGCACATGTGTGCTTCCCCCCTCCTTCTCAGTAACTCTTAGTTACTAAGTATCTAAACATGAAAAGGTTAAATTGAGGAAATATAAATGTGCTTTAGTTTTGTTATGAGTTTACAATTTTATTGCTTATTATTAAAAAGAGTGAAATTTTTAATTAAAATGTATTTACTAATAACTGTTTTATTTGTTTAAAGATTAGATCTTAATAATCCTGATTTTTTAAATTTTTTTCATGCCATTGTATTTGTATTTCATAATGATATTTTTACTTCTGCTTTCTTAGCAAAATAGTTGGTTTAACCTCATTATATTAAATATTTCTGTATAAATAATCAAACGATTTGCATACTCAAAAATATATACGTGCTGGACTGAATATAACTATCTAACAAACAAACCTGCATTTTAAAGACATGATAGTTTCCTTCACTGAGAGATCATTTTGTATCATTTCACATTTTTAATATATATGTATGAAGTACAATAGATTCTAGCTTACTTTTCTTTGATTACTGATATACACTCTGTAACAAAAACAAAACAAAAAAAATGACCCACCAAGAACGAGTTGTCCGATTGAGATTATGTACAGGATAAAAAATGATTACAATTTCAGAAAAATTGAATGGTTTATTTCAGAGTTACATCGTTACAAAGTAATGAGCTCAATAAGGTGTTGACCCACCTCTAGCTTGGATGCAAGCTGCCACACGACGTGGCATAGAGTGATAAAATGCTCTGATGGTCTCCTGCAATATTTCTTGCCAAGTTTGCTCCTATTGTCAGGTCAGGTCGTCAAAATTTCCTGGTAGATGCAATCACCTTCCTATCATATCGCAGACATGCTTGATTGGAGAGAGATCTGGCAATCTGGCTGGCAAAGGAAGTGATTCACAAGCTGTAAGACAGTTCATAGCAACATGTGGTTTGGTATTATCTTGCTTAAAAATAAGGCCAAAGTACTGCAAAAGAAATGGTAGCAAAACAGTTCTCAGAATGTTGTCGACATACCTGTGCTGTAAGTGTGCCTCTAATGATGACCAAAGGGGTCTAGCTGTCAAAAGAAATGGCACTCCAGACCATAACTCCTGGTTGAGGGCCTGTGTGGTACACAATAGTGAAAGCAGGATAGGCATGCTTTCTTGGGCATCTCCAGACACTTCTTCGATGATTGTCAGGACACGGAGGTGGGTTTCGTCGCTAAACACTATACGTCCCCAGTCAGCATGATTCCAACCTGATTGAGCCAAACACCACTGTAATCTGGCTCGACAGTGTCCAGGCGTGAGTGGCATATGGCTTAGTGGTCAATACAAGCGTAAATTTCGCTCTTATTAACTGTGTGTGAGTGGTCATGATGGACACTCGTTTGCAAGTTGCACTTCTGATGGTTGATAACGATGAATTAGGGGCTTTGACAGCTGATCTGACAGTTAATTAGTCCTCCAGATCTGCTGTGGCCCTAGGTTGACCCCTACCATCATAACACTGAAATCTGCCATTGTCCACCTATTCTTGCCAACATCTTGTAATGGCCCCAATCGCTTCAACCCATATGAAGAGCGATTCTCCGATTTGCCCAGCCTGCCTCTTTCAATCCATTGATACGACCTCTTTCAAACTCTTACAGTTGCTCGTAATGAGCTCAAATCCTGCAGTGAGGCAATTTTTCAGTCATTGAAAGGTATCCTAAATCACAATGCAATAGAAATTTTGACCATCAGATTGAGAATCGCTTCTTATAGACACCTGTGTGCGCAGCTCTGATGCGCTGTAGCTCCCGCTACTCATTCATTGAACACCAAATTTTAATCATTTGCATGTTCGGCACAAATGTCTTTCTTTGCATATGAAATTTCATCACAATCGGGCAACCCCTTGGTGCGTCGTTTTTTGTTATAGAAAGTAATAAGCTACCATATTTATATACTCGAATCTAAGCTACACTTTTTTCCCAACGTTAATGCTCCTGAAAATCGGATGTGGTTTAAAATCAAATGAGAAAAAATCTGTTGGATGGCGCAATGAGAGCAATTACAAATTTATGTATATTAAACGTTTAGTATATTGGTAAAATAATTAATTATTCACTTCTTAGTTCTCATTTAAAATTTATTTTAAATTCATAAAATTGGATATCAATAAGCTATTTTTCTTTTCACAAAAACTAGTTGAGAATTTGGGGTGCGGCTTAGAATCGATGACGGCTTCAATTAGAATAAATATGGTATTTAATACAGTACAGTACGATTATTCTCAATACATTCAAAGAAATTTCTTAAATAATAGGGGGGAGGATGCTCAAGTAATGTAAGATTTTAATGGAAAATAAATTTTAAAATGTATTGAGTTGCTTTTGAAACAAATCAAATGTGTATTCCATGTTTGGAAAATGAAACATTCTACAATGTAATATTAAATATATTTGTATTCATTGAGCTTTTTTTCTTTAAATTTCATACCACCATGTGCAGTTCATAATAATGACATGATGCGCTAATTAAATTACATTTCAATTTCTAGCTTTTAGATCATTTAGCTGATTGTTTGGTGTTTGGAGGACTAAAAAAGTGTCCAGAATGTAAAAGTGATACACCTCGTTTCATGTTAGTATTTATATTATAAATATATTTTTGATATATTCAAGTCTATAATTCACATTATCTACAACAGAATTAGTATTTAAACTGATTCAGAGTATTTATCAATTATCTTAAACACTAAGTACATAATGAATTTTGCAAATATTTAATAGGAGAAATTAAGTAAAGTTCTGAAATGATAAATTCAATATTTGGTTAAATTCATAATTAGTAAAAAAATTAATTTTTTTTAATGCTTGTTTATAAATAAGTTAATTTTATTTAAAAAAAAAAAGAAAAAAGTATGGATCGATATTTTTTTTCCATATTTTAAATTCTAAAATATTAAAATTTAATATCCAATTCGATACTTAGGTACTATTGCAACTATATTGGTGACATTGAATAAAACTGTTCAAGTCCTAAAAAATGATTACACTGAGGGGAAAATGGAGTGCATAGTTGAAAAGTACTATGTGAAAAATAATAATTTTTAATAAATAATCAATACAAGGAAAAGAATAACTAATTTTTATTATTTAAAAATTCTGTAAATCCCAGATTCAAATTTTAGTTTTCAAACTGACCATATTAATGAATGATTAGGCTTAGAATAGCAGCACGTGGAGACGTAGAAAACAAAGTACATGGTTGCCTACAACATGTGCAAAATCAGGATTGCCCATTTGGCAAGTGATCTTAAAAGTTGACATGGTTGCGGTAGTACATAAGTATACTTCCCATTCTAATATAAAAATGATCAAAGCAAAGTAGCAAAGTTTTTTGAGTGTTATTAAATTAACTGAAGATTCTTTCCTTCAAGAAAGAATCCTTCTAGTCGTATTATTACATTTTATTTACTCATGATTTTATAAGAAATAAAAGTTGCTATTTATTTGGATTTTGAAAGTTTCTAATAGGTTTACTGATAGTTTCATGTTAACTTATTAAAATTTAGAAGAGATTAATAAAAATTCATTTGAGGAATTTGAGATTTATTTTTTTTTTTCTCCCAGGAACAATTCATATGCTTGCCCTGGAAATTTGACTGAATGGACAAAGTGCCAGTACGAAACGAAATATCCTGAAAGAGTAAAATTTGTTGTACCTAAAGAACTTAAAGAAGAATATTCATTTTTGTAAGAATTTATATGTATTCTAGAAAAAGATAGCATGTCTATAGTTATTTTCTTCTTTCATCATTTAAATACTTTTTAGTTTGCATAATGGAATGATATTGCTACAAAACTATAATTAGGAAGTGCATGTTTTCTGTTTTGTAGTACTGAGTTTTTATTAATTTTAGTGTAGTTCTCATAGAATTTTTGTTTTATCTTTAAAAATTGCCTTGTTTTCTTTTATTTCAGAGAAAATTACAAATGTGTAGTAAGGGAAAGAAAATTTCCTAAGGAAGATGAAGCTGGTCCCAGCAAAAAGTAATAATTTTTATGAATATTATTTCAAGAATATTTGCACCAATTCCCCTCTTTCATTACTTATATGTATGAAGAACTTATTATTTTATATTGCAACTATATAATATGCTTCTTGTGTATGCCTAACTGCTAAACTGTTTTTTTTTTTTTTTTTTTTTCTCCACATTTTTAGTTTTTTCTGGTGATCTATTACAATGGTTGTCAAAACTTAGAACTCTAGGGCCCACTAAATGCGCAATTTTATCTTTTTTTTTTTGTGGACAAATATGATTGACCACTATATGGCAAATCTCTAATATAATTTACCCCTATATGGCTGACCACTATAACTGTATTGTTACTTATTTACATCTCTACTTACATTTCCATCCCATTTCATGAACAAACTGGCAAGGCGAATCTAGATCGGCAAATTAAAGTGTTATGCCGCCAATTTACCATGGTTGCCAACTCTCACTTTCAAATGCCACTAGATACACCTGCAAAAGTAGCTAAACATTTCACAAATTCAGAAGAAGTTTTGTTAAAAGTAGTAGCTAAAATTTTTAATAAAAGTATAATCTATATTCCATGATGCGTTTCATTAGTTGTCATTATTGAAACTGAATCTTCATAAAAAATATATATATATGTCTGTGGACCATCAAAACTTTTCTACAAACCACCAATTGTCAACTGCTAATTTAGTACAGACAGACCCAGGTTTAATGAACCCCTATTTGAAGAATTTTTCTTTTCCCTTGATTAAAATGAAGGCAAAAACCCATATTTAGAGAATAATAAAGCCTGAATCAATGAATTATTTCATCAGCTGGAAAACCTTGTTTATGGATGTGCATTAGAAAAAATTTGTTTCTCAAATAACTTTTTTGGAGGGGGGATCTAAGAAAAGGTTTTTCTTGTAAGCAGCAAATTTCAACGGGAAAGGGTTATTCCATTATTAGATTTAGCAGGTGTATGAGTCATGAGTGTAACCTATCGTGTGAGGACCCGAAATTCATTTCTTATCTCATCCCGATCCACAATGCAGGGAATATTTTAATGATTATAATACATTTAATGGAAAACTGCCTGTTTGTGCAACTGAAGTTGAGGATATTGTTGATTTGTCAAAACCAATGAAAAACGATTTTTATGCAAAAATTGATACTGAAACTCCTATAAAGACTATTACATTTTCTAATGTTTTACATTGTTTGGATACTGAAGCACTCCTTATGCAGCAGGATGTAAATGATGCAGTATTTTCCTCTGCATAGAGTCGAAAATAAACTCTTTAGTGAGAAATCTAACAGATTTTCAAACATCTATTAGTCAGTATTTTAAACTTTCCAATTAACTGGTGCGTAATAATTTATTAATAGTATTTTTAGCTTTGAATAAAAAGTGTGTAATTTCCAACTATTTCTATTTTTTTGTATAGTTGCTTATAAAATTTCCAAAAGGTAAGTACTAAAAAAATTGTATTTTGTTTGAACCTCAATATTATTAATAATCCCAAATTAACAAATTTTTTTATCTCGATGAATTCGTTAAATCAGAGTCTGACTACATCCATTGCACAGATCATAACTTTTAACAGGATCTAGATGTTTCTCAAATTCTTGAAAGATAAGGAATGGATAAGAGAAATAGTTATAAAAGAATTTTGACTATAAATAGCAAAATTTCAAGGGAGATGCACTAGCAGGAAATATTTTTGGCTTAGCGAAGGGATTTTTCTAAGGTATGTTGATCAAAAAAGGGGGAAAACTTCTTTTTCCCTGTCCTCCCTCCATATTTAAGCTTTAATTGTCTTGATTCATGCTTTAATTGACAATGGGAACCTGTTTCAAACAGTTTCCATGGCAAAATTTTCTCCGTTATAAGTTTTTTTTTATACGACTTTTGCTTTTTCACTTCTCTGTACAATGAGAAATTGTGTATCTAATAAATATTCAAATATTTTGATGGTGGTCAACTCCTATGTGTGTGTTCAACTTTTTGACAATATATGTTGCTTTCTAAAATATTAATATTTATACTTTCAAATTTGTCCTTTGTACTAATGAGTAGTAACTGGTAGAGAGAGTACATATTAATCCAAAGTATATTACCAAAAATATTTATTAATTAAAAAATTTCAGAAAAATCGTATTATTAATAGAAAATAATTTTTTCATTAAGTGGAAGCATTTTTCTAACATATCTACCATTCATAATTTAGTGTATGTTCAGATAATGGTAGTGAATTTTCAGTTTAAGAATTAATTGGTAGGAACAACAGTGTTTAATCTTAAATGTGAAGATAAGGATTCACATACATATTTATATCTAAAACAAGAATTTACTACATTTGATAAGTTTAGAAATACTTTTCTCACTTGGCATATTTCTAAAAGCTCTTCAAGTTCAAGTAAAATTAGACTAATTTGTAATTATAATTTCATTTTCCAAAGTGTTTCTCACTCCCTATTCCTTCCTCTGTATTACATGTGTAAAAGTTTTACAATATCCTTTTGAAAGGTAAAAACAGATCGTAATAACTTTTTCAAAATCTTGGTGTCTGACTAACAGGTAATTCATCCAAAATATGCTGTGAAAACTGTAGAAGGTTTTAAGAATAGAATTCTATGGAGATTTGAGTAGTAGTTGTGCAGAAATTTTTGTATTTTTTTGCAGTTATGCATGAAGAATGTTCAGGTTCAAATGGTGGAGTTAGAATTATTTGAAACTTAGTTTAAAGATCATGATTAAGTTGAAATCATCTTCTGTCAGTTGTGAATAATCAAAAATTGCTTCATGGTCAACTTATTGCCTATTTCTGATGTATATCTTGGTATATTGAAAAGCTATATACAGCCAGACCTCTATTAACAAAGTCGCGAAATCCCGGAAAAAAGTTTGTTATATGGAAAATTCGTTATAGAGGTTCATCTTTTAATATGCTTTATAAACCACATAAAACAAATTTTAAATTCATAAACATTATATATTAAAAAAGTAATTATTCACACCTTTTTATAAATTAATCAATGTTTATTTTATATATCTTACCCATCAAAAAAGGAAGAAAAACTGCAAGGAAAATAAGAAAAAAGAATGTCGCAGAATTCACTGTATTTTTCAATATTAAAAAAATAACTTTATACTGAAATTAATGAATTTTAAGGACATTTTATAATTTAAAGCATACAAGTAATATTAAACACATTATTTTATAATTAGAACATGGAGACATGGTACAACTCCACTGAGGGTGAAAGGGGATATCGAAGATGTTTCTAGTGAACTAGGCAATGGGGGGGTCAAAGGTTACACTTCTTGGATGAAACGTCCAGAACTCTATTGCTCTCGGCGAGTCAGGATCTAATAAAACCAGTTCAACAAGTATAATTAACATAAAATATGTTAAAAGTGAGAATAACTTGAAATGTTTTCAGAAATACTTGGGGGGAGGGAGAACTAAAATTGAATCACAAAAGAAAAAGTTCATTATATAAAAAATGCACTTCGTTATAGAGAGGTTATTTTACGAAGAAAATCGTGAAATGTTCAAGGTTCCAGGAAAAAGCTCGCTGTATAGAAAAATTCGCCATGTAGAGGTTCGACTGTATTTCTGTTTGTTTCTTTTCTAAATAATTGTAATATGAAATATGTATGTCTTTAAGAATATTTTTAGAATTTTAAGTAGTGGTTATTAATTTAAGATTGAAACTGTTAATGTAAAATTTTTTTGAATGCATAAGTTATTTTAAAAATAATTTAACTTAATTTTAATTATAAACTTTTAACGGTGGACCAACCCCCATTATACAAATTACATAACTGTTCATACTCATTGCTTCAATTGTAAAACTCTAATCTATATGTGTTTTGTAGTTCTAAAGTATTCATAGCCTAGAATAAATTTATTTTTAAAAATTTCCTTGCGCCATCTGTTGCAGCTATCTTAACTATGTCAAAAGTTTATTGCAGCATCACAAAAAACTTTTTTTATTTATAGAGAGATGTAATTTGACAATAATGTTGTTTTAATATTATAATATATATTAATTTGTAGTTACTTTTTATGTAATTCCTTTTGCTAAGTTAAAAAATGTCTAAAAATTTTCTTTTCTCCCTAAGAAATTTACCTTTAGGAAATTTTAAAATTGCAATTTTTGGAAAATTGAAAACTCCACAAGATGTCTTAACAAAAAAGCTTCAAGAATTGGGCGCCAAAATCCAGAAAACTGTCAATGGTTCTATTAATTTATGCATAAGTACACAAGGTAGGAGTTTTCAGAATCTTTCTAAATCATATGAACTATTTTATGAATTTTTTCATTAAGAGTGAAGTTCTACAAAATGATTCAAAAATCTCAATGGCTGCTCTAAAAACATAACATTTATTTTTACATTCAATCAGCTTTTTATTATTTCGAGAAAGTCCATCGACATATTAATGCTGGAAAAGTGTAGGGAACTATTCTTCAACTGAAATAGTAATTGCAACATAATATCCTCATTTCTTTTGTTTTTATTTCACGTTCACCTACCACCTCTATATTAAATTTGCTAATTAATCCATATACTTAAATGGTTTTCTTTTGGGATAGGAGAGTATTTAAAACTTGAAATTTTACTGTTGGATTCTTTTATAATTGCATTGGTCTAGCTTTTCAGTCGCATTGCTTGAATTATATTTTGTTTATTTTGCTAAATAGCTTTGGAAATATTTGATGGAGGGACACAGTAAGTTAAAATGGTTGCATGTAATCTCCATGGGTTGTTTGAAAGCTTAGGCTTACTGCATAAAGCATTCGATGGTGTACCATTGCAGCTAAGAATTGAAAGATGAAGGAGGATTCTTTGTTTATTTCACTAGTACAGGTTTTGGTATTTTTTTAAATACAGTGATGTCACTGTTTTCAATATACTTCTAAGAAATATGAATGGAACACGTCAGAATTGTTAATTTTTAAGATAAGGTATATCTGGTTATTTAGAAGTACATGAATGATTCTCCTTTTAGCTAAATGCTTTGCAAAGCCTCTGTATTATGTTTGTAATAATTCATGTTAATTTTCTCTTGAGGGATTTTAATCCATAATAGTCTTGATCCCTCCAAGACTTTGCGTGATAATTAAATTCTAGTTTGTCAACCAAATGCAGTGTTTCTCAAACTTCTAGTGTTTGCGACCTAATTTTCAATCATAATTTTCATTGTGTGCCCTCTCCCCATACAACATTGTATGGAATTCTATAAAAATGTACTTTGATACTAAAACCACTAAACAACTTTAATTCTAACCATACAAATGATCAATAGGGTCTCCTTAGGAGGAGGGGGGGGGGTTGCCCCACAGTTTGAGAAACACTGACCTAATGGGATATAACCATAACTTCATCTCCCCAAAACTAAAACTTCAGTGTTTTTTAAATGACCAATTAGAAAAACCTCTTTACCTGAAATCATATGATTTTAATAGCTTCCCGTTTCTGATTACTATTAAAAGATGAGATTTCTAGATAGAAAAAAAGAATGCTTTTGTAACTGTCTTGAATGTTCACATGTTTGTCTATTTGTGCTGTGCAACATGTGTTTCGTATCACTGCTTTAGCTGTATGTAAAATAAGTAGGGATTTTAAAATAGCAACATGTCTGCTCGTCAATTGATTCAGCTAAAAGATTGTGTTACTTCAACCTTGGAAACATTACATTATAATTTTGAATATTTGAGATATAGCCAAGATTATTTATTGAATCTTGTTATATCTAATGTTTTCATGAAAATTTTAAAATGTTATATGGATTTGTTTTCATCAATATTTTGTTTCAGGCGAAATTGATTCAGACTCATCTAAAATTAAAAGAGCTCGTGAAAACAACATTCACGTTGTCTCATATGGCTTTTTGGAATCTTTAAACAAAGGTACACCTGTTGCTCAAGCCATTAAAGATAATATGCTTTCCTCTTGGGGAGAAGATGTAAGTTTCTATTTATTTTTTATATGTTTTTTTTTTAATAAAAATTTGCTATGCTAATAATTTCTTTAAATTCAAATGTTTTTAGTAAAAGTTTGAATATCCATATTCTTTTAAAAATGCTATGGAAAGAGTATAAAAATTATTTATAGCAAATCAATTTTTAGATAAAAATCTGCAGGCTTGCATTAATCATAGCTTGAATTTATTATAAGTGTGTAATTAAACATATAAATTTTTTCTAGCCAATTTTGAAATTTGGAATTAAAAATGAACGTGGAAATCAAAATGCTAAAGGTATTTATTAAAAATTCTCTGAAATGATGAATGAATTTAATTTTTAAGTAAATCATTGTATTAATGTTTTTAGCAATTTCAAATTGTTTTAATTTCTTTTCAAAAATTAAAGAAGAAAATGAAACTAAAAGTGTCTCTCAAAAAGTGAAGCTAACAGTTAAAGGAGCAGCTGCAGTTGATCCAGAAAGTGGTAAAAAAATGAAAATTAATAATTTATGCTAAGTATCACTTATGCGATTTTATTTTTAAATGTTTTTGATATAATATGTAAATGGATAGTTTAATTTCATAGAATCTTACATGTAGTATATGTCTTAAAAAATCATTTTTTAAATATTAATTCATTTATTGAATGGAAAGTCAATTGGCAAAATAGTTCCAAAAGCAGCTCTTTTATTCAGAATGCCATTACAGGACAAAAAAAATTTTGGATTTAAGCTCAGTGGATGTGCTAAATTTAAATTCTCTTAATGAAAATAACAGATTTGATTCATCTTGTCATTATTAGCTAGTATAGCAACAAATAAATTCTGATATTTTTTAATTTGAAGTTTTCATTCTCTTTAATAATTTGTGGGCTCTTAGTTTTATTTTAATTATTAATTAAAACATGTTTAATATTAGGTATACAAATATAAATACACTTATCTAAACACACTTATTCAGTTAACCTTTAATCTTGGGTTTTTTTAAGTTAAATAACATTATTAAATCTTTTATGATTTTTGGATAACATCCCATTTTTACAATTCAAATTGTATATATATTCATGCTTTTTAGGAAAATATCTATCATGTAAAAAAAAGTTAGATTTATTTCTGTGTAAGAATAGTTTTAAAAGAATAACTTAGATGTCTATTAATTGACTTAGCACACTTATTTTAAAGTTTCATGTAACTATAATTATCTCATGATTTTCTTTTTTAACTTGTAACCTCAATGTTTAATGCTACTAAATGTTGTACGTATTCTTCTTATTTAGGACTTGAAAGCAGCTGCCATGTTTATCAGCGAAAAGATAATATTTATAATGCTGTGCTTTCATATGTTGATATGTCAAAAGGAACAAATTCATTCTACAAGCTTCAAATTTTAGAATCTAATAAAGGCTCAAAGTATGTTACATCGATAAATTTAACATAAAATAATTTTTAGTTGAAAGTTGAATAAGTACAGCATATATATATATATATATATATATATTGTGAAACATTCATTTAAATTGTTTTGTTACTATGATAATTTTTTTAATAAAAAAAACAGAAAATGGACAGTGTTAGTGTAAGTTTAAGAAACTGCGCTTAAATTGCATCATTTCTGTTTTGGCTTAAAAGTATACTTTTTACTACTACTTTAGTTGTAATCAGTACTTGAGATTCCTATTAAATGTTGGAATAATGTCTTGTAGTAAGGTCATCTTAAACCCATAAAACCTAATTCCAGTTACAAAAAAAATTAATATTATAAATTGACTATTGAAATTTACCCCTTCTTTGCATGATTTTCTTTTTGTGTGTGTGAAATGAATCATGCCGTAGATTAAAGGGAAAATATTTTTAAAAAAATCCTAATATAAATATTTAATATAAAATAATAAAAAGTATGATAGAAATGTCCATCATCTTTAAAATTTATATATGTTAAGCTCAGTACAAAATAAATAAAAAACAATATCTGTGTGTCATTTTTATTCCTGATAAGTAAAAAAACAATTATTATTATTTCATCTGCATTGCAGTACTCATCAAAAATTTCTTTGGCCATCTTTTGATAGCCAATCGCCTTCTAACTGGTCCACATAATTATCAATGTCCCTCTCTTCTAAATTTCTCTACAAAAATAAAATAAAATAAAAATTTTGCAAAATCCTTTTCATCATACATTGGAAGTGAAACAACTGCATAGTGATGTAAATTTCTGTCATATGGTTTGGGGAAGATTATATGGGATATTTGATGTAAATTGCATAGAGAATAACAGAAGCACAAAAACAAACCTTTCCCCCTCTTATCTGTGATACGTTGTGGCAAAAGGTGTAATGTTGTTGTAGTTTCATCAACAGACATTTTTGAGGACAGCACATTTATTTACTATGAACATGAAAATTTTTTTAATTAAAGGACCCACGCGGGTAATATTTCAAAATGGCCACCAACCTAACGCGCCGGTGCCGAGAAGCTATATCTATTATACACAAAAGAACACATTCTTACCGGAGGGAAGCACAGTGTGCCTCCTGGTGAAGGGAGGAAACACTACATTATCATTCTGATTTGCTATAAAAAAAACATTTCAAGAGTTTGTAAGTTTTTTCTAACCACTACTAACAGTGGAATGTCAGGTTCGAACCCACTATAATTAATGTAACATTTTTTTTATGACAGCTACATTCCTTATTACACAATAGTTGTGAAAAAAGGTGCCAGCAACAACCAATTTACAGTACACCTGTTTTGAGTAGAATTTTTTGTTCACTAATTGTTAAGATGGAAATTTTTGTCATTATGTGAAGAAAAGGTTCAATTCACAAAAAGAAATCATGTATGCTATTTCATTTTGACATTGCTTTCCCCATTTGATGTTATAAGGATTGTACTTCAAAATATGGTATCCTCGTAATCCAATAGTGGGACAGAAATTAAATCAAGATTTATGATCTAAAGAGCTTTTCGAATATTGATTGCAGAGCTTACAAATTTAAACTATCAAATTTATGGAGGGAGAAGTTGTCTCAATATTCAGTTAGTTTTTTTCTCCAAACTTAGAGATATTATTTTTAAATTTTGAAAATATGGATGTTAAAAATGGATTAATGAGAAATAAGAATTTGCTTATTTAATCATGATGACTAATAATTTTTTAAAAATATTTATATATTAAATATTATTCTGTATCTGCTTCAAGTATTAACTAGAAATGAGCATTTAAATGCATAAGAACTAAAAATATTAAATTTCAATAAAGCTTACTTTTATCTAAATTTATTCATTTTTTCAAATTTAATTTCTTCCTTTAAAAAAAAATGTGTTAGTGTTTTTTGAAGGTATATTTAGTTGGTTTTACGTACCATAAAATCCAGTATATAACACACCCTTTTAATACCAGAAATAAGCTCGAAATTTACTGGGGCATGTTATACGTCAGGTATAAAAATGAGTTTTAAAAATAAAAGATGAGCATAGACAAAAATTAGACTTCTACATTTATCACTATACTATTTAAGTGAAATGAAATCCCTTATGAACTTAAAGGATTGTTGTTCTAGAGCTTGGATCAATACCTCGAATAAATGACTTCAAAACATAAGAGCATAGTGAACGTATATTTCAGGTTTATTTATAAAAAAAAAAAGCAGTTGCACATTATACAGCAAATATACCTAAAATTTAAAAACTGCAGCTTGGAAGTATAGGTGTGCACGTTATACGCCGAATTTTACAGTACTTCTTGTGTATTATTATTTATTTTAAAAGAAATTAAATCCTTGCTATTTAAATACTGTGAAATATGTTTAACACAAAAGCACTTAAGAGGAAACGATCCTGACAAACTACTATGTATTTTCATGCAGTTTCTTCTCAACATGGAACAAAATTCACTTAACACAAAAAGATTTCTCTTCTGGGAATGAACAAAATATGGAAAACACCAGCCGGATTAGACTGTCCTACTGCATCATCAGAAGAATTTGTTGCAGTAGATGATAATGTGTGTACAGAACCAATTATAGTTGACAAAGACGTTTTGGAGTTAGTTTAAAGCTAAAAAAATATGATTGATGCAGATTCCGACAAAGAAAATTAAATGAATAATACAGCTGTGTGTGTGTGTCCCCACATCATTCGAAACCAGGAACATCATGAAACGTATGCATAGTTATTTAGATTCACATTCCAGTGGTGAAATGGGTAACAAAATCGAACAATTTGATGCTAAAAAAAGATGATGCAAAGAAAAATATCAGATTATTTCCCCCAAAACTTAATATATGTTTTGTTTTTCAAAGAATTTGAAATTTTGTATTAAATTTCTTTAAGTTCTTGTGATTCTTTTTGTCTCATTTATCTTTATTAAATATTTTCAGATATACATATCCATGTAAATAAAATAAGCTTAAATTTGTTGATTTATATATATTTGCAATATCTTTGAACATGAAAAAATATTTCAATCTCCTCAGTTTCGTGTTAAACAATTTTTCACAGTATATTTTTTCCATAACATTCTGCTATTTATGTTATTTTTCAAAGAACATGTAATATATATTTTCTATTATGTTTTCAGATACCATTTGTTTAGGCAATGGGGGAGAGTTGGTACAACAATTGGTGGCAAAAAAGTTGAAAAATGTTCTGATGTTCAGGAAGCAATAGATCAGTTTACATCATTATACCATGATAAGACAGGAAATATGTGGTGCAATAGGAAAAACTTTGTTAAACAACCTGGTTGCATGTTTCCTCTAGACATAGATTATGGACAGGTAACATGGAAATAATTTAGAATGATTAAATTTATCCTGTATGGAATTTCTATAAAGTTCTTGGTTAAGAAGTTATGGTATTACTACTAATTCTATTTTAAAATGATAAAAAATTTCTGTTATTTTTTTTCCCATTTTCAAACATTAGAAAATTTTGATACATATTGACACAAAATTAAATAAAAAAAGAAATTAAATCAAAATTTTATATGTGGTGCTGAAAATTTTAATAAGAATACTAACCCAAAACATTTATATTGTAAAAATTAATTAAAAAGGAAAAATTTTATATAGCCAGTCTTGAGACTGGTTATTCAATATTAACAACTTTTTTCTGAGATAATAATTAATATTAAAGTGTTACACCATATAATTGATATATATGTACTGATAATATAAACTGATGCGTGTAAGAGCTGGAAATGTGTTTTTTCTTCAAAACTAAACTCAGAGGCACAACAGTCCATAGAGGGCCAAGGCCTACTGTGCCAATCTCAGTTTTCATGACCTTGGGCACTGAGGTGTATGAGCAGATATTCTAGTCAGGTGGTCAGTCTGATGCGAAACTCCCGGTGTAAAGTTCCCAAGTAATCTTGGTACTCATTTATCGACCTATGAAAGGTTGAGTAGATCTTACCCGGCCCGAAGTGTGAACTCCAAACCTGTGACGTGGAAGTGCTTTTACTTTTAAACTTCAACTTTTAAAAAGTTCCAAAAATTCTCAGCTTGTATACAGAAATATGTTTAATGCAAAAACGCTTAAGGGGAAGTATTAATTAACACAAAATAAGACAACAGTCCCGACTAACTACTATGTATTTTAATGCAGTTTTTTTTCTCTTCACAAGAAAAAATTTCATTTGTGGGAATGAACAAAATACGGGGAAACACCAGCCAGATTGGACTGTCATATTGTATTATCGGAAGAATTCATTGCATTAGATGAGAATAATGTGTACAGCGCCAATTATGGCAAAGACATTTTGGAGTTTGTTCAAAACTCAAAAAATATCCAAATTCTGGCTGAAAATTAAATTAATAATGCAGCTCCTGTTCCCACATTATCCAAAATGAGGAACATCATGAAAAGTAAGTGCAGTTATTTAGATGCATAATGCAATGGTAAAATGAATAACAAAAGGGACAATATCGAACAATTTGATGCTAAAATAAACAATAAGAAAAGTATTAGATTATTTTTCAAAAACTCAATAAATATTGTTTTTCAAAAAAATTTTAAATTTTGTATTAAATTTCTTTTAAGTTCTTGTGAGTGTTTTTGTTTTATTTTTTATTAAATATATGCATACATATCTATGTAAATAAAATAAACTCACTAATAAAATTAATTTTGTTGATATATATTTTTTGCAATATCCTTTAACACAAGTCAGTCCCTTCAGTTTCATGTTAAGCAATTTTCACTGTATACTGTATTTAGTCAGTAATTCTTTAAAAAATTGTAAATTCATTCATAAATTAAGATTATCATTTCAGATTGTAAGGAAAAAGTGTTCACTGATTTAAATATTTTTCCAAGAACATTTCATATATCTATTAATATATTATATTTTAATTGCAATTTTGCAACTTATTATTTTTTATTAAAAATAGGACCATGAAGTTCAACAACAACTGAAACCTGGGGAGAATTCCAAATTACCCAAACCTGTGCAGGAGCTGATATGTTTAATTTTTGATATTGAAGCTATGAAAAAAGCTATGGTTGAATTTGAGGTGAAATATTAATTTCTTCTTGTCATTTACAATCACTGATTGTCAGTCATTTATTTTTCATTCTACTCTTCTATTTAGTATTTTATTAGTTAGAATATATAGTTTGTGAAAGATATATTGGAATTCTTGAAACTTTTATTTGATAATCAAACTTTACTTTTTGTATTAGTTAGTAAATCTTAATAGTTTCATATTTCTAAATATTATTCTAATATGTAATTTGACTGAACAGCACTT
The DNA here is from genome assembly GCA_019973955.1 of Trichonephila inaurata madagascariensis. NCBI lineage: Eukaryota > Metazoa > Arthropoda > Arachnida > Araneae > Nephilidae > Trichonephila > Trichonephila inaurata. The sequence goes on from BMAV01027073.1 coordinate 73,995, forward strand.
TACTAATTGCAGCTATTAATAGTTACAATAACATGAAACAATTTCTGTTTTCAATATTACTTGTCTTCATGGTTATTGAATATTTTGATTAATATTTTGCTTCATTTTACCAAGTGTAAATTAATATATATCAGCTATGCTTTCTTTCATTCAAGTTGGGAAGTATAGTTTAAATTAAATTGTTCAAATTACAACTTGTGTGAGAGATTTTTCAAGCTTATACAGAAGAATGCCGGATTTGAACATTTTATTTTATGTCAATAATAATTATTAACATTATTATTAAAAAACAATTTGTGTACAGTTTTGACTTTTTTTTGTCTTGAAAGGACGAAGGAATTTTTTAAAAATTAAAACATAATTGTATATGTAATATGTACTGTGTGACAGAAAAATGCAGGGAGGCAGTGCATAAAAAGAGATGAAAATTGGCAGGGAGACAGTGTGAAACACTATGTGGTGTTTATTTCAATACAATACAATGATACAGTGAGTGACAATGCCAGGTGATCAGCGAGTTGTAGGTTTACAGCAGATGGCATGCAACAGCAAAACATTGTAGAACAAAGTAAATGAGCTGGGGATTGGACATCCATTTCTTCTTGGCTATTTACTACTATTCATCTTCCCAAAATAACTGTCACATTCCTGGTATTTTTTATCTTTGAAATGTTTGAGAACACTGATGGCCAGGATAGTATCTATATACCTTGCAAAGCTTGTTAGCTGGTATATGTTGTGTGCAATCAAGCATTATCCTAAACTAAACTCAGTGGTGCAACAAGTCATGAGGGCCAAGGCCTATTGTGCCCATCTCACATGACCATTGGGCGCTGAGATGCATAATGTCCCAATCAGGTGGTCAGTCTGAAGCGAAACCCCCAGTGTTTAGTCCCCAAGCAACCTTGATACTCATTTATCAACCCACTGAAGAGAGGAAAGGCTGGGTCGACCTTCCCCAGCCCGAGGATAGAACCCTGGACCTGTGGTGCAGAAGCACGATACACTACCATTCGACCTCCAAGCATTATTCTACTGATAAATAACAGTGGGTATCCTCTGAAGGAAGAGTAGTGCCACACACTGATGGTAGTATGGCATCCACATGTCATTGGTCTCTCTCATTCGATACACACAGATATGAACTAATAGTAACTGACTGTCATAATCAATGATGCACCAAACCATTATGTTATGCATTGTAATATACACTAGTTGTGATATGATTGGATTTTCTCACATTCATGCCAAACTTGTATGCAACAATTATTGCTGAAACAGAAGCATGATTTGTCTGAGAATATGACTGTGCCATTCTGTTGTGTGCATAGATTTAACCCAATACTGAAGCTTGAAGTTGAGTCAATGGCAATCTTCTTTTTGGTTGCCATTATTTGAAATTGCATCTAATCACAGAAGGTAATAGTTCTGGAAATGGGAACTGTCCTAAACTGGCTATCTCTGTAACCGCACCCCTCAAATGGCTCTGCACTGTGATATGACATTTACAAATCTGCCTTTCAGAGTTTGATCAGATAACTCCTTGTAAATTCATCTGTCTTCTGGAAATGTCTCTGTTGGATGTGACTTGGAATTTCAACCACAAAGTTTCCAGCCCAATAGTTAACAACTCTAGCTAGTTTCTTTTATTGATAGAGTAGTACGACTATACTGTGGAATCTGCCAGTTCCTTTTGGTATATTACATTTACTGAGCATGGGACAACTGCATCTGCATTATTATTTGCACTTTTTTCTTTATATAGTATAGTGTTGCATGGTTTTTTTTTTTTTTTAATTTTCTTATTTTGAGTATTTAGTAAAAATGTATTTTTTAAATATGGTCTTTTTATTTTATGTTGATGATGAATAGGTTGATTTTCCTCAACTTGTTCTCAAATGTAATTTTAAAATGTAGAAGGTGTGCTTTTATCATACTTTATTCAACTTAGTCTTGTGTTTTTTAAAATTCATTTGTGTATTTAATTTCCTGTTTCTTTTCTTTTCTTTTTTTCTTTTTCTTTCTGGTTGTTTTTTTATAACTTCATAGATTGATTTGAAAAAAATGCCTCTGGGTAAATTATCTAAGAAGCAGATTGATATGGCATATCAAGTTCTTGGAGAAGCTCAGCAAGTAAGTTCCTTCATAGTCATTCAACATACACTTAAGCTTTTTTATTTCAAGATATTATGCAGCTGAGAATAAAGTAATTCCATGATTAAAATTAATTAGTTTTGATTCACATAACTGTTAGTTTTAACACTGGGCAAGAGAATAAGATGTTAGAATCTTGTGTTTAAAACTTTCAATCGTGTTATTAAAGTCCTTTCAGATTGAATATATTACTTCCTCATAGTGTTCTGGATGGTTTCTCTGTGAACTGTCTAAGATCCATGCTTGTAACCATCATTTTAATTTAATGAAAAATAAAATTAAGTATTAGTTTTGCAATTATTTTTTTGATTAATATAAAATTAGTGTACTATTTAAAACTTTGTTTTAGTCGCGTTTATTTATTTTTTAAAAAATAGTGCTATTGTCTAAAATACTTGTTGCAGGAATACATTTTGTTAAATTTTGATGAGATTTTTTGTTGCTGAATTGCTTTCTACAAATGCTATTGCAGCTGAATCGTGGCTTTTTTTAGTCTTCTAGATTAAACACAAAATTATTACTTATTTTTGTTTCGCACTGGTACTATATAGTAATTTAATTTGTATTAATATGAAAAGATATGTAATATAGAATTAGTGTAAAAATATTTATCTTATTGCTATTTTGATATTTACACAATAATGATAAGTGTTATGAACTATATTTCTTAATGCATTTATAGATCCTGCTGACTGGTTCAAATAGTAGCAAAATAATAGATGTGACAAACCGTTTCTTCACTTTGATTCCTCATGATTTTGGAATGAAAAAACCACCTCTTTTAGATCACGAAGAAATAATAAAGGTAGCATCCTATTTCTTCATTTTTAAAAATAGATTCATTGCATGAAAATTTGAAGTTCTACAACTATTTTACCTGCATCAATGTTCAATATTGAAATTTTTTTGTAAATTTGAATTTATTTTTTGCAATTTTTAAAATAGAGTTTCTATTGTTGCTATTTATATTTTGAATGTTAACTTATATATAAAATTGAATGTTTCCTTATTTGTACCTAATAAAAATCCACACCTTCAATTGTATCACTCCAAAAGTTTTTAGGACCTTCACTGGTGATTTGAAGAAATCGTAAGTATATTCTCATAAAAAAGTTCATGTTTATTTTTGAGGAGATTTTTTTTTCTAAAAACTTTCCTTTTACCATTGGCTGAAGGCAGCAGCATCAATTTAAATGAGGAAATGTTTTGTTTTCTTGCATGAAAAAATGTTCTTTTTTTTTTTTAATGTACTGATTTTTAGAATTGCAACTTCGGATATCTTTTACCAGTGACTTTTCGTTTTTAACACTCATTAATTTTTTTAATTGTTACTTCATTCTGTTTTTAGCAATAGTTTGGGAAGGAAATTAATTTAAATGAATCTGTGCTCTTGATTAAATTTCAGAGTCGAGATTTGTAAAACTTTTTTTAAGCAAACAAAATATATTTTTTTCCTTCATAGTTTGAAGTTATAATTTTTTACTACTTGAGGAGCTCTTTCATTTACCAATAGTTTGCATTGTTAGCTAACTATTGTATGTTGCCCATTTTGGATAATGATTCACCAATCATAGCTTTGCTTAGGAACAATTCATGCACCACAAAATGTAACTGTACATTTAACACCTTTTTTTTTTTTATTCTAATATATGCTCAATATTAAGCTTTCCAGCATGATGATTTTTTTTAAAATTCACTTATGAAAAGAATTGGAACTTCACATGACTCTCAACAGACACTTTTATTGACATTGGATTGGGCTAACCAGCAAATGCAAAAGTTTTGGCATTTCAGTTAGAAGGGAAAGTTTGCAATAACAAAGCAATTCACCGAATCCTCAGCTTCCAAATTCACGAACATTATCTATTGATATAACAACTTCACACCTTGATAATGAACTAAGGGTATATTAAAACCTAGACAACCTCCCAAGAAAACTATTTGCAACAGCCATTGAAGATAACATAATTCTTTGAACTATGTAAGATTGATGTATCTTCAGGGGGAAAAAAACCTTTTCTACTGCAGTTCATGATATACATGGAATGCACCCAACAGTGGAAACAAAGAGTTTATGTTTCTAGACATCCTTAAATCAAATCATCGGAAATACTTGGTCATGTTTATGTAATTCATCCTTCAAGTGGTAAATCCTTCTTTCTGCATATTTTGTTCCACAACATCTTTCTATCATTTGAAATCATTTAGTGGTCACTTTTGTAGAAATTTTCAAGAAGCATGCCAAAAGCTGGGATTGCTGAATAACGATTATCAATGGGATGTGGAAAATAGCATGTAAATCATAGAGTTCCTTTCCCAAAAAAAGGATGTGCCTCCTCATCAGAACTATTAAAATTAATTACATAACTGGAATTGTTTAAATTTTGAAAGGAAAAATTTGTGGACAAGTGCTTTAATTTGGTTGTTTATGGAACATGGCAATATCTGAAGCTATAATCAATCTGCATGCACCTAAGATATCTTATTGCGTGCTTGAAATTTTTATTAATATTATTAAATTGATTTTGAAGTATTTTTCTGCTCTTACCAAATATAAAGAAAAAATTCATTTTTCAATTCTATCTTAAATTTTATTTTCTTTTATCTTTATTGTTTTACTTTTTTTGAACGAGCCTTAAAAATACTAGTTCATTCAGCTATATTTATATATTTGAATTGGCTGTTTTATTTACTTAATTGTTGTTCCTTTGGTTCCTTTTACTAATTTGTTGTCTAAATTTTTCTATATCCTTCCATCTTAATTGTTATATTTTCAATTCTTTCATGCAAAGAACAGGTATACTTGTTAGTTTGAAATATTTCCTAGATTTTATTTTAAAACAAGTAAATACTCATATTTAAATGTAATCTGATTATCTGAATGGTTTGTTATATTAAATGAGCAATGATATATATGTGGGTGTGTGTTTGTATATAGCAGAGATGGCGAACCAGTGGCATGCGTGCCATTAATAGTACGCTACACAATATTTTGGGCACCGATCAAAACTGTTTGCATTTTAGTACAAAATAACAAAAGTTCACTATGAAGTATTACAAACAAACAACGAGTTTCCGGCCGTGGCAATGGGGGGGGGCGCACACTCGTTTGTTACTGTCTTGCCTTAGATATGTCGCGGACTACAATTGTTAATGATGCAAAGTTTGTCTACGCTTAGCATAGACTATTTTGTTGATTCAACTGTATTTTAAAGTTTATTTTGTTATATTTAAGATTTTTAACTGTTATTTAACAAGGCTAGTTCAGCACCAAAAAAAAAAAGCATAGATAGTAAGTGTAACAGAGAATTTCGAACTTTTGTGGACCGAGAAATATGGCAGGATTAGTAAAGGTGACAAAGATGTGAGTGTTCTATGTTCATAGAACATTGTCTGTAAAATGGCATTTTGAAACAAATCACAATATCCTTTTGTCCAAAAAGTAAACCAGAGCAAAAGAATTAATTACAATCCTAATATAAGTTATTTGTCATCTAATCTGTTACACAAGACTTATACTAATGTTCCTTTAATCTGAATTACACATATAACTAAAACATATAATATCATACAGTGCAAAATGTATTTTTCTGAAGAAAATAAAGAGCTGTCAGTTGTTAGTATTTAGTTCTATTATTTTCCCAATAACCGCAAGTCAAAATTATTTGATGGCACATCTATACCTCATTAAACATTTCTTTAGAAAAAATGGCACATTGATTCATAAAGGTTCGCCACCCCTGGTATCATGGCTTTGTTAGATTATTAACATTTATGAAACTATTATCTTAAATTAAAAACTGTGAAATGATAAAATTAGCTTACTAATTTGTAGATATGAATTACAAAGGAAGGAATGTTCATCAATTAAAACTTTTTAATGTTTTCAGAGCAAAATTGAAATGTTGGATTCCCTACTGGAAATAGAATTTGCTTACAGTTTGATTAAAGGAGAGCCTAACAAATCAAAAGATGCTGTTGATGAACATTATGAGAAATTGAATGCTGATATCAATCCAGTGGAAAGGGATAGTAAAGAATATAAACTGATTGATACATATCTTAAGAATACTCATGCTGAAACTCATAACCAGTACAAATTAGTTCTACAAGAAGTATGTATTCTGTCTTGAATTTCTTGAATTAAGTGTTCCATTTTTGTTTAAAAATCAAGTATGTGTATTTATTGATTGTTTGTTGTGCTTGTTTATTAAAATATATATATATACAGTCGGACCTCTCTATATAACAAAGTTGCTAAATCCTAGAAAAAAGTTTGTTATATAGGAAAATTCGTTATATTGAAATTCACCTTTGAATATACTTCATAAACCACATAAAACAAGTTTTAAGTTCATAAACACTATATATTAAAAAAAGTAATTATTCATACCTTTTTTTAATTAATATATATTTATTTTATATATCTTAACTATCAAAAAAGAGAAAGAAAAATAGCTAGTAAAATTTCTTGATGCCTTTATGCACTTCCTGAAGAATTAAATATATTTCTTTGATGCTCAACCACTTATGTTTCAACATTTTCATGCTATAAGAAACAAAGTTACCAGCACGACTGATCAACACTACAAACGAACAGAGACTAGTTCAGGGACACGAGACAACTCCACTGAGGGTGAAAGGGTATATTGAAGATGTTTCCAGTGAACTGGACTATGGGGGTCAGAAATTGCACTTCTTGGATGAAACACCCAGAATTATATTGCTCTCAGCGACTTAGGCACCTAATAAAAACCAGTTATGACCACCATAACTTGAGAATAACTTGAAAAAGTCCAGAAATACTTTAAAAATAGGGAGAAAAAAAATTGGATTGCTAGAGAAAAAGTTTGTTATATAGAAAATGCAATTGGCTATAGAGAGGTTATTTTACGAATAAAATCGTTAAATGTTTCTGGTTCCAGGAAAAGTTCACTGTATAGAAAAATTTGCAATATGGAGGTTCGACTGTATTTTAATGTATAATAGTGCTCAATACATTTATTTATTTTTATTTCTGGTATTTATACTTTGGAAATATTTATATTGTGTAAAAAAATATTAATTTTTAACTATCACCTTGCCATGTTATAACTGCTTTCATTTTAGATTGTCATAACAAGGAACAACATTTATAATATTACCATATAAAAAAAATCTCCATTCAAGAAAATATATTTGACTTCTAAAAAACTTTAAAAAAGAATAAAAACCTAAGAACTATATTATCGAAACCTGTATGAAAAATAAATCATTTACTGTTTAAAAGATAAATTATATGTTGTGACTTTCAAGTCAGTTTTTCTTGCTTTTTTTTTTAAAATCCATATTAATTTGTGTTTTTGATTTATTTACAGGTATTTAAGATAAACAGACATGGTGAAAGTGAAAAGTACAAAAAGTTTAAAAATATGCATAATAAGAAGCTTTTGTGGCACGGTTCTAGACTTACTAATTTTGTGGGCATTTTATCTCAAGGTCTGCGCATTGCTCCTCCAGAAGCTCCTTCTGTAAGTGTTTTCAGGTTTTTAAAATTTCTTGGTTTTTGTACTTGAGTATTTTTATTTCTTCAAATATTCCATTAGTTCCCTCCCCCCTCCCATCTTAGGTCCATATAAATTTCCAAATTTAAATTCCAACTTATAGCTCTTGTTTTAAACCAGATTATTTTATTACCGTATTTACTCGAATCTAAGCCGCCATCAATTCCTAGCCACACCCCCAATTCCCTACTCGTTTTTTTTGGGGGGGGGTTATGTAAAGGGTTCATCAATATTCGATACTTATGTTTTTTTTTTCTGAATAATAATAATAAGTTACTAATTTATTTATTTTACCAGTATTAAAAACTTTCGATTACATAGATGAATCCATAAGTACTCTAACCATCAGTATCATATGTTTCGAAATGATTCTCCCATTGTCGCAGCTGACTTCGAAACTGGTGCCGGTGTCGCCATTTTCCCGCACGTCGTCGTCTTCTGTATCATCCAATGCATTTGTTATGCAATATTTTTTTTAAAGAATGAAAGGAATTATTAAAGACTTAAACATTTCAAGCAAAAATTATGTTATTAATATGCGCCAATCACTCAAATTTTTAATAGCCGCTGCTCTGTTTCCATTTTTTTTCTGCATATAAAGTTGCCTTCCTTTTTGTACTTGTGTAACAGTGAACTTGTTTTGATACTGTTACCGATATCTTTGATGTTTAGGTGATTTAAAAAATTTCCTACAATGTTTAGGATAGACTAAATATATATATATATACTGGAAATAAACTACAGATTGGGATAAGTCATCGATGCAAGTGGCCAGAATGGATGGTTACATTTTTTTCTTTTGGAAGGGGTGGAAACTCAATTCGCCCACCCAACAAATATTTTGCTTTCGATTCTAAGCTGCGCCCGATTTTCAGTAGCATTAACTAAATTATCAAGACACAGAATTCATAGAAAGATTAATATATCTGTTATGAAACATTGTCACGTCAGACTGACCACTTGACTGAAACATCTGCAGATGCATCCCGGTGCTTAAGGGCATGTAAACTGAGATAGGCACAGTAGACCTTGGCCCTCATGGGCTGTTGTGCCACTGAGTTCAGTATGAAACATTGTAAAGATGTGCCTATTCTATTATAAACTGAGAATTAGGTGGGAAAAGAAAAATTATTGAAAATGGGCTAAATTCAAAGTTTCCTATTTTCTTTCTATTCAAATTTAAAAATTCATGATATGCATTGAATATAAAATTTAATGTGTGTTATTCTGCTGCATTTTTAGCATTTGTTATAATGCTTCAGAAATCTAATTACTCAAGTGGTCAGTTTTTGTTTTATTAACCTCTTCTGGTAAAATGGCAAGTCTAGCTTGTCATTGGTTTTTTATGCCATGTCACACTATAATGAGCCACGCTCGTCATGTGACGAATGTTACTGTTGAATATGATAATTCAGTTTAAAATTTCTGGTGTACTGAATTTGGCAAGACTTTTGTTACTTGTGGAAATATCACAGATCACTGTCACACATTGTTTACTCTTACAATTTCTTGGTATAAGTCACGGCCAAATTGTTGTTTGTCTGTAGGATTTCATTATTGTAAACATTTAGTGTGAACATCAGTCAATAGATATTTTTGCTAAAAAAAAAAGTGTTGTATAATTAATACCATAATCGATGAGAGAAGTGCAGACTATGAAAGTCAAGCTGATTGGAGCGATTTCGAAGAATCAGAAGGAATAAGTATACATTTACCTGATAATGATAGTAAAATATTACCAAGAAAGCAAAAACCTGCTAGGTGACTAATAAGTGATGACAGTGAACTTTCTGGAATTATAAAGCTCGTAGGCATCCTTCATATAGTAATACCCCAATTAGGTTGCAGTCTAAAAGATGGGGTCATTTTCAAGAATACATTCCTTCAACTCAGAACAAAAGAAAACTTAAGAGGTGTTGTGTGTATTTCAAGAATAAAATTAAAAGTAAGACTCCCTGGTAGCAGGATTCCTTTGCACTTACCAAAGTGTTTTGAAAAGTACCACATGCTTGAAGATTATTTATTATGTACCTTATTAAAGTTTTGCTTTGAATTTTTCTTAATTTTACTGTTGATATTATTTAACAATAAGAAACAAGTTTTTTTTTAAATAAAAATTAAATGGTCATTTCATGCACAATGTTTCATTTTTAAATTGTACCGGAAGGGGTTGATATATTATTTTCATAACTGAATAATATTCTGTTTTTAGCCATAAAAAAAGTTTTTTATTTTGCATCCAGCCTTTGAACAGAGTTAAAATTCTAGTTAATTCTATTTTTATTAGAAAAAGAAACCTGGGTTAAGTTTTTCTCATGAAAAATGTTCTGATTTTAACCTCCCCTTTCCCCCTTTCTGTTGCTTTTAGTGTTTAATTATCTGTATACTCATTGGGAGATGGATTTGAAATGCATAACCCTGTTGGGCTCCAATCTTCTATGGTACAATTTTAAGTGACAATGATAGCTTTACATATGCTCAGTAGTTTGAAGTTATGAAAATTAAAAAGAGTTAGTTGGGTTAGAAATTTAAGTCAGATGTATCCCAAAAGTAGGTAGGGGGAAAAAATAAACAACAAAAGACTGCTAAAAATGAATTGAGACAGTAATTATCAATATATTTTTTAATAAAAGTGGACTTGTCATTAAACTGTGGTTTAGAATAAAATCAAATGGAGTCCACTTTATTCTCGATTTATGATTAAGTTTAAAGTATAGCAGTTTTAATATAGTGCGATTAATAAAGTCAATATATAAGTGAAATGTTATGTTTTAAGATATGCATTAAACTATTTCAGATAGTATATGATTGTTCTTGTATATCATTTTATGCTAAATAATAATTAACATCTATTCCTTTTTATACTCAGACCGGTTACATGTTCGGAAAAGGTGTATATTTTGCTGATATGGTATCCAAAAGTGCAAATTATTGTTGGGCTAATAGAAAGAATACTACTGGTCTACTTCTGTTGTGTGAAGTGGCTCTCGGAAATATGTAAGATTTATCTTTTTTTCCCCTCCCTTAATTATTTTATTTTGTTTGTAATCACAAACTTTTCTAAGCACTTGTTTTTTTAAAAAAAATTAGGTATGAAAGAACAAGAGCCGAATATGTTGAAAAATTACCAGATAAAAAGCACAGCACATTTGGTGAGTTATATTACTTACAATACGTCTCAAAAGAATTTGTGAAATAGCGTTCTTTCAAAAATGATTTTTCTGGGCATTTAAAATCAAGTACTCTCATTTAAAATCAAGTACTCTGTCTGCTTTTGTATTTATATAAGAATAAACTCCTCAAGCAACAATTTTATTAATTAAAAAACACTGCTAATTCATTACTTGAAAATTTATTCACATTTTTAAACATAGAAATGTTTAAAAATGTGAATAAATTTTCAATGTATGTATGTATTTTCAATGTTTGAATGTATTTTTAAAAAGAAACTAGAATAAATTTTATTATTTATTTCTAACATTAACATTCTTCTGGCCAATTGATATTTATCTTAGGAATCTCTTTCAAAAATTAATAAAAGTTAGAATCCATGTGATAAAAAAAGAAGCATAAAATGGTTTTTTTTTAATGAAATTGAAGTAGATTTTGTATATTTAACAAAAATAGGCAAAATTGATACATCAACTCACAATTTAAAAAATTACAAATTCTTCAATATTTGTTTTTATTATTTAAAAAAAGACTTCCTAGAGATTTACTGAAATACTTAGTATTTGGTATATATATACTAAGTTAAAATGAAATTGCTTATGTCACTTTTTCAATTCCTACTATTAGTTCACACTCTCTATATATTTATATATCTTGTTCAAATTTTCAATCGTTAATAAATTACATTTTAAAGTGCTCATTTGAGCTGAAATTTTCTTTACACTGTTGTTTTTGGGTGACAATACAATAATTTAATTATAATTAATTAAAATTAATTGACTGAAACTATTTAAAGAATTACAGATACAGCCACGTTGGCTTCATTTTTAGCGGCTTGGGTCAAAACTTTAAAAGATGTTTTTCTCATGTTTTAAAGCATTCAGTTGAACTGAAATTTTATATACAAGCTTGTTTTGGATGATGATACTATACTTTAATGATAATTAACAAAAATTAATTGCTACTTAATGTTGTGATTTTGTCATATGTAGACTTTTTTTTTTTTTTTTTGTATTACTTGTTATTATATTGATTCTATTATTAATCCTACAGTATTTATACATGCAGATGAAAAGTGCTAGAAAAAAAATGGCCTTTACACATGAATTTTTTTAAAATTACATTTGAAAGAACTTAATTAATGTGTACTTTTTCTTCTATGAATTTTTTGTAGGTATGGGGAAAACTATTCCTGATCCCAGTCAAAAAGCTTATATTGAAGATGTGGAAATTCCATATGGTAAACCTGTAGCTAGAAAAGATCTTCCATCTGGTGATCTTTTATATAATGAGTATCCTTTTGTATATTTTAATAGATGCTTGTTTCTTGACACTTGTTAATAACCTTCATGCAAGATAAATTCACATATTTCATTAAAAAAATACAAAAAAAAAACTTCTATTTTTTAAAAGGAAAAGTGTAATTTAAAAGAACCCTAATCAGGCAAATTGATAAGCTTTTGATTTTATATCTACTTGGATAATTTTTTCCTTTTAATTCTTTACATAAAAACTGGGGTGTAAAGGGGTATTATAGGTTTTTTTTTTTTTTAATCTAAGACACAAAATAGTTAATTTGATTTAAATAAAAGCTCATCAAATTTTAGCATCTTAGCTGTAATGGTTGCTATTGCTTAGATTTGACAAATAAATCTTAAGATAATACAAGAAGTTGTTGAATGGTTGATATATATTTAAAAAATCCTGTTTTTACCCTGGTTAGTAACAAAACCGCCCATCTAGTATAATGGTTAGTAATGGTGGCTGCTGTGCTGTAGGGGCTGGGCTCAAATCCCAGAGAAGGAATGGGTGTTTGCGAATGAATAGTGCCTGTGCAGCATGGAGGCACTAAATGTTCATCGGGCCGCAAGTCCTCTCAAGAGGTAGGTGGAAGGGAAAGAGAGAAAAAGGGCCTCGAACACTGCCCCCAGGGGGAGCTCGCCCTCAAAATTGAGGTGGAACTGAGCCAAATCAAACTGTCGCCTGTATGGTGCTTGCTCAAAGCAGCGGCTAATGATAGGCAAGAAACTAGTCCCTTGCTGTGATAAATTTTGTGGACCTTGGTCTGATATCATCAGTCAGATAGCATTAGCAACAGAAAACAAAATATTAATGAAATATTTGAATAATTTATTAAATATTTACAGTAATATAAAATTATATTTTTATTGGGCTTTTGGAATTTCTTTCAATTTCATTCTTAGTGGTTAATGAGCTGAGTAAAAGGAGGGAACCAATAAAGTAATTCGTTGTTAATTTTTTTGCAGACAAATTTATAAAATAACACATTAGAGTTATTGTGATAAATTTTACTTTTGAGTATGGTAGTTGAGTGGACATGGAAATTAGTTTGTGGTCAACAGTGTTTCCATTGAGTTGAGGGTTTGAATCTTGATGCCACCAAGGTCCTCATGTTGGTGTGGTGTAGAAGATTGGGGAGTGAAGTGCTTGCTACTGTATTGTCCTCATCACACTTGACCGATGTTCGAAATTACGAGGACCATCGCCAGTAGCCTTTGCTGCACATTAGATTGTAATGTTAGCAAGAAATCAAACCATTTATAGATATATTTATGATTTTTACCCCCTAATATTGTCAGAATTTTGATCCTTCTGTTACTTAAAAAAATCCTGCCTGTTTTATTTAACTTTAAGGTTGGAATAATTATTTTTTAATGATTTTTCTTTATCTGTATTAAATTAGGATGTTTATTTAATTTTTAAGAGAAGATTATTTCTGGCATTTTATGCACCATCTTGATTGTTTCAGTGTGATTCATGTACCTTGATGAGTACTGTAAGAGATATTAAGTTCCTATATTGTGTGTTTAATAACACAAATGTTCTATAAGAATACCAATTTATAAATATGTGTATTCGATTAATTATTATTATGTGTTTACTTATGCATTATTATTATTCATTTGCTTCTCTTAAAATTTTTATTTCCTTAATAATTTAAGATTCATTGTGTATGATACCAACCAAATAAATATCAAATACTTGGTGAAAGTTGATTTCAACTGGAAACGATGAAAGATTTGGAAATATGCTTGCTTTACTGCAATTGGCTGGAATTTATTATAAAATGCAGCTGCTACCTGTACCTTTTTATTTTTCTGCTGCTGATGTGATACTGAAGTTTACATTGAAGAAGTACCTCACAGCTATTAACTATTTTTAAAGTGTAACGAATAACAATCTCTGTTAAGGCATTATTAATAAAATAGTGTTTACAAATATATGCAGTATTTTTTTTTACATTTAATTCTTTTATGCAAATTTATTTATGCTTTGATTAAATTGCTTCATAATTTAAATTTATCCTGTAATTGATTACAAATGGATTTTTTTTAAATAAGTAAGTTTTTTGAAAAATTTTAGTTAATATAAATAATTATTCAGTCCTGATTTTAATAAACTATATTGGGTGTACAAATAAATTTTGGATGATTTTTTGAGAAAATTGAGCTTTTATTGTGTAAAAATGAGAAAAAATTTTTACTCAAAATATTGTCTATTGCTAGCCAATACTTTTTTTCTTCTTCATTCTGGCATCACACAAATTTAATATTGGAAGAACAGCTGTTCTTGAGATGCAGTTCAAGAATCCTTTTTTTGCATTCCTCATAAAAAATGGAAGTCTGAAGGAGTAATATCAGGAGAATGAAGTGGATTGGGTAAGAAATTCCATTTTAATGTTTCCAAGTAATTTTTCTCTGACACTGCATCATGTTAAGCATTATCAAAAGCAAAATCTCTTCGGGCTGTTTCATCTTTAATGCTCAGCACAAACATATCAGTTGTAGGCGGTAGCAATCCCCTGTGATGGCTTTATTCGGTTTTAGCTACTTATAATATTCCCAGCTGGTCCCACCAAATACAGATCAAGAGCTTTGATCCATGAATATTCAGCTTCTCAATTGATACTGATGATGGTCAGTCTTACCCTGTAATTTCATGTTTTGAATTGTTTTAATCAGGCATGTCAAAATAGCAACAAAAAAAAGTATAGTTAAAAAAATTTTAGTGAATTTTACCTGTCTTATTTTTATTCTGCATTGATGTGTTATTTTATTATATATTATTGGGTGCCAATAGATTGGTAAGGCTACAAAAATGTACCTTGCAGGCCACGAGTTTTACTCCCCTAGTTTTAATGTATCCACTTTTTATCTCGCCAGTTACAATTCAATTTTAAGAAAAACTTTTTCATTTTTGCATTTAGAGCATCTGGTTGCTAGTGAAAAATCTGCTTTTCATGTCTTAGATTTAATTCATGTGGTAGCTTTATTATTAATTTCTGTTGCTGTGAAATCTAATGATATTGCTTGTTGAGTCACTCCTAAAGATTCTACAAATTCTTGCATTTGATAAAAAAAATCGTCATTGTATAATACCTCCAAATTCTGTATCTTGAAATGCTTCTGACCTTCCTTCACACTCTTGCTCTGACCTTCCTCACATCTTTTTTTTTTATTATAATTAATTTATTTATTTCTAATGGGCTGCAGATTGGAGTTTTTCTATTGCAGACCTAGTACATTCCCTGAAGTTGGTACCTTGTACTTGGGAATTTAATTTTGCTTTGAGCACCCAAGCCAAACAGACACTCTAGGGATCTTTTACATGCTGTATAATCATACGACATGGTTGCTGTCGATTTCCTGCATCAGGAAAATCCATCGACTTGGGCCGGGGTCCAACCCGCTACCTTAGGTGCAAAAGGCCAGCGACAAACCAACCACCCTACTGCTGGCCACAAGTCCGTGACCCTGATCGCCAAGTTATTGCGGTCATCAGAAGACCTGGGATCACAAGTGCAACAATCATTGATATGTATGCTTGAAATTATTTTTATGTACTCCATAATCTTGATAAAATTTTAAGCTAGCACACCATGAAAATAAATGATGTATGTAATTTATAATAATGTGCAAAACAAATACAGTAGAACGTTGTTTACCCGAATCAATTGGGACCGGACACTGTTTGGATAACCGAAAACCGAATGCGATCCATGCAGTATATGAAACCGGACACTGTACGAATATTGAAAATCATTACATACAGGAAACGTGCTTGAAGAAAAAGCAAAATGTCGCAATTTTATCTGCATTGTGGAAAATAATCACTTATTTTTCGCTGTACCATTGTACACCTTTGTTTTTTCGCTGCAAGGTCTCTGATTCTCTTGAGTAGGACAGCACTCTGATTGTTGTTCATACCATTCCATAGCTGTCTCTAACGCATAAACAGGAAACGCGTCAGCATTTGATGAACCCTTGCTACTTTCGTTGTTGTTGTTCTCGCCTTCATCGTCGACAGGGTCGGATTTTTCTTGCACGGGAGTCACAATCTCATCATCATTTTGCTTTTGAAAACCACAGTCTTCTGCTTGACATGCCATCCAGATTTCTACATCTTCATCGCATTTTTGAAATCCTGGGATCGATTGGACAAAGTCGGTAATCTCTTCCCTGTGGTCGTTTTTGAAGTCTTTTTCATGTACATGTAGTTGACAAAAAAAACTGGTCTGGATATTTGACGCTCCAGATAACAAATAATCGAATAAACGACGTTCTACTGTATAAATTTAAATCTGTGTTTTTAAAACAACTAACACATATAAAGTGACATAAATGATTTCTTCCATTCAAGTTCAAATACATTTTTTTAAACTTGTAGTGGATGTAGTGTTAATACAGCTTTTTCAAAAAAAAATTCATTAAGTTAAAAATGAATAAATAGTAACAAACAAAAATAATAGTCCAACAACATATATAGAAAGGAAAATCGTTCATTGAGTTTAGACTAGAAGGACTAGATGATGTGAAAAAATCATCTAGTTCTTCGAATGCATTTTCGATGGTATTCTGGGTAAAAGCCGTCACTAAAATAACACTATCTGCTTCTTCCGCAAGTACTTTTTTTTTAGGTACTATTGATCAAAGGAATTTGAAGGACTAGGTGATTTTTTCACATCATTGAATCCTGAAAATATTGATTCACCGACTCGTGTTATCTGTGATATTAATTCAGAGTCTCCTCAACTCGCTGATGGATTCCTCATCATTAAATCTCTTCAAGAAAATGTTTGTCTTTTCCGCAACGATCTAAATCATTGTGCATATTTACGATGTGAATTATACAAAGGAATCTTCAAAATTCTCATTAGAAAGTTTCTAATGTCCAAAAGTAGTGTGAAACCAACCTTCAATGGAGTGGTCATGAATTTGCATTCACAGTTTGATTTTTTCTAAAAAATATTTAACTTCAATCTTTTGTAGGATTCTTTGTCATTCGTTGCAAACAACAATATTCTAGTAATAAATACTAATTCACAAATGATCGTAAAAAATTTATAAAAAAATGCTTGGATTGCTTTGGATGACGATCAGTTAAATAATTTAAAACTCTGTGCACATGACTTAAATGAAGAACTCCTTGATTATCTTTTTTTGAACTGTCTACCCAAAGTCATACAGATGAACTATACTCCGAATTGTGTGAAAATCAACAACGAACTGTCTTTGATGAAATCACTCATCGTTTCTATTGAAGAAAGTGTGGTGAGTGTGTTTTCTAAAATTTTTCAGTGTGATGGTTGCATTATCAAACATGGCAATCTTTCAATTCGATAGATTTATCCTTTTGAACTGGGTGCTATCTTCAAATGCAGGATTTTCAGAAACTACACTTGGTAAATTGCAGTCATGTAAATTCATTTTTCGTTTTAACAGTTCATAATAACGATGTTTTGTTTTTTTTTTGTTTTTTTTCCCCCTTTCATAATTAAGCAGCTTACTTTTAAGATTTTATACATTTGGTGATGAAATTATGTCACTTGCTGTTGACTCAGAGTATTTTTTATCAATTGATCTTCTGGAATAAGCACAAATTTTTTAGAGTGCTGCATTGAGTAAAGTTAAGATGGTAGTCGTGGTAGCTGGAATGAGAATGTTGTAAAAAACCATGTTGTATAGTTAATTTTTTCTCATGCAAAGTTCCCTTTTTATTACCAATTCTACTTAAAGTAGACTCGTACCTTGTGAAACACTTTTTAAATTTGAAGTTTCGTTATAGGGATATTCAGTTTTGTTTTAATTTCATTAAAAAGCCTCATGCATGGACGTGCGCGTTTACTCATCTTGACGCACGTCGTAACATGCCGACACATGCACTATCCCGACAAATACATATATTTTTAAATTATAATGAATGCTTTGCTCAAAAACCATAAAATCGTTATGTTTTAGCTTGAAAAAAAATTAATGGTTAAGTGACAATTATGTCCATACACTAATGTACAATTTGAAAAGATGTTAGGTTTGTTCCTTAAAATTTCAATAATTGACAAGCAAAATGTGCATAAAGTATTGTAAATATTTTTTCAAAAGTATTTTACCTTTTTTAAGTATTACTAAAATTTTTTTTAAAAAAAAGTTTATTTTGTAAACTTAAAATAAAAAGAACTCGTAATGTTTTAAAACCTGTATTTTTCTAAATTTTTGAAAATAGATTATTATTTATAATAAACACAGTTATGTTTATTTATTTTTAATAGATGCTTCACATAGAAAATCCTTCACCTTATTTTTTCCTTTTTACGGAAAATTTTAAATATTTTTAAGATGAGGATATATTTTCAAAAACTCTGTAATAAAGAAAATATAAAATGATTAACAAAAATAAAATAAAATTATTTTTATTAAATAACCTTTTAAAGTTCCTTAGAAGAAAAATATAACAAATCTAGTGCATAATCATTTACATATATTTCTACTTTTTTGAATACCTCTTCTACTTCCTTGTAACCAAATATTTTATTACTAAAATGCCTTATATGCGGATTGTTTTTATTTAAATTCACAAACTCGACAGCGAAAGCATGCCTACCAATGTTATGTAATGAAACCTACTAATGTTATGTAAACTTGCCCTTTCAAAATAAAAATCAAACTATCTTTTTTACTTACATTCATACACTTGTGTACTTTTACTAAACTGTTATCGTTTTGAAATACAACGCAATCTAACTTCAGAAACAATGAAATATTATTTGCTGTGTATTTAGAAATGCGTCGGTGTATTCGTTAAGTCTGTATGGATTGTCTACATCACATAATTAAAAGAACTTTCATTTTTAGGAAGACGATCCACTTCAGTCTGTACATATTCACAAAGCGTGTAGGTAAACAGTTTGTTTTTCACACATTCATAAGAATTGCACAGTTTTCTCAAATTTTCGCCGCTGAGAAGACTCTTCGTGGAAGAAATTGGAAAGAAGAATCTTTTCTCTGGAATATATATAGTTTCTTGATAATCACGGATACGTTATCTTTATCCGATTGGGTTGAAAAGACAAATGATTTTTTTAACAATGATTGTACTCTCAAAATTTTCACGAGAGCAAAACTGGAAAGTTGGCTATGAAAGGCATTCCACACTTCTGGTTTCAGGGACACTCCGTCTTTGGTAGGGAATAAAATACCCTATTGACTTGTACATAAAGTCGAATATGCACTCATGTTTGCTTTTGAAAAGTATTCACCAAAATGAAAAATTAGTCCTCCTAAATGAATCATATGTTTTGGTAGGTTGTCCATGATAAGTTTGTTAGCGTTATAATGCAAACATCCAAATTTTCGTTCAAATGTATTTTCTTAGACGTATTACTTAAAGGTTCCCATTGGAAACTCGAAAACATGGTCTGGTAAAATTTAAAAAGAAAAAAAATAGTTGCATACTAAACACCGCAACGAAGAAAATTGAAGTATAAAATGAAAGTTTTACAAAGTTGCCAGTTTGTATCTCGATTTCTTCGTTATACTTTGTTCAGTCAATTACACGGTCTTCAGAAAAAATATTACGTCAGTTTCAACTAATCAGATTAATTCACGTGTTCTCATCTGCCCTCCTCATTAACCAATGGTAAGGTATTTTATCAGAACTTTTTTGTTTACACAAGGCAAAACAAATTATCTATATTTCCAGCATTTCAATGGGTTTTCAGAAAAAAAGATAACCCTTATCAAAATATTTTAGTAATTCCACGTGTTCTTTCAAAAAAATCGAATTGCTTAATCAATTGTACTAACAATATTAAAAAAAAAAAAACTTGAATGAACTTACTGTTGATCAAAGCATTTATTCTATAATTTATCTAATTACTGAATTAAAATAGGGTGACTTCTGTACAGCAATTATTAGAATAACGTTTAAGCACAGTGAAAATAATATTTTAATCAAGTTGAGAGGTTTTATGCATGAGCGCATTTTAAATAAATGTAAAAGGAAATGTTAGTTTTAAAGAATATAGCGCATTTTACCAGAACTGGCATGTGACATTTAATAATATAGACCTTAATAGTGAAAAAAATTTACTGATTAAACTCAAATAACACATATTTTCACAGGTTTAATTATAAAGATTTATTAATTCAGAAAATGTTCAATAAATTTTATAACAAATTATAGTAATAAAATTTCAATGAATTTGCAGGAAAGGGAATTGATAAATATATATCGTGATCAAATGCAATAACAACGTAATGAAAAAAGAAGTAAGTAGAGAAATAGAATGTGTCATAGAATTTATTTCATTTAGAAAAATAATGTATCTCATGAAAAGTTTACCGTAGATGATAATGGAAGTATGAAAATATAGTCATGGTGGGGGAAAGAGGGGGAGGTTAATTTTTCGATTCCAAATCATCGATGATGAATTTGATATTCTAATGTACGAAATACATAAATCAATGTAATTTATACATAGATTCATATTATAAAAATAGAGCGAAGATTTAATAAACCACACATAAAAAGAAAAAAGAATTTTGTTTTAAACCGTTGTCAAAGATGTTCTTAAATTAATTGAGCCGGATCTTGCACACCTCTTTGCAATGCAAAAGGTATCCTTAAAAATGAGTCAGCAACCCTTACAATTGCTCACTAACCTTAATAATAATCTTTTATAAGTAGTTATTCAATGTGAATGTGTGTCTATAATCTATAACAAACATTTTAAGGTAAAATTATATAACAATTTGGAAAAGTATCGTAAATTTTATGTTGTAAATAAACCTGTTAAATTCATTTATGCTGAAATATTTAGATATTATTATGTAAAAATCGGAAAAGAAAGAACAATAAAAAAAGGGGATTAAATTGGGGGGGACATTCAAACAATGTTGGGCAAAGGGTTAGCTTAATCCAAAAATTTAAAAAAAAAAATTATGTGTTCTTATTAAATGATTAGTTTCTTCAAACGCCTCCTCCCCCCCTTCTTATCTACCGCCTCCACTACATTTCTTGTTATCATCACCACAATCATCTCTACCACAACTATGCAGAACCCCCATAGCATTAAAATGAGTCTCTTATATGTAACTATTTAATGAATGAACAATTATTTTAATGTAAAATTATATAGCAATTTAGAAATGTCGCATAAATTTTATATTATTGTAAATATACCTGATCAAATCATTCGTGCTGAAATATTTTGATATCATTATGTAAAACTCAATCCTAAATTAAAAAGAAATCTATAAATAATATCTTTCTTCCAACACCTCTCGCCCCTTTATCTACCACCACCACTATGCAGAATCCCCCATCTCTTTATCTACCGCGTCCACCCCACACATTCCCTGTTATCACCATTACAACCTTATCTCCACCACAATGCAGAACGAACATTTATATACAGTGGGGGATCGGTTAACGAACAATTTCACGAAAGATTTTTGTGTTTGGACAACGAACACATTATTCGGATAATGAACAAAACAAATTCTAACGAACACTTCTCGGCTCTGAAAAAAAAATATTAAACATTTGTTATCATTTTGCATACAAAATAAGATCACTGAAAGGATAAATGTTTAAAGCATGCTTACTATTGATAATTACTAAATGAAACTTGCAATTAACAAAAAATGTAAAGGTCATTCAATAATTATTATTATGACTAAAATCAATACACACTTGAATACTTGGAATTTCAATATGAATATCAATATTTTCTGACAGCTGATAAGTTAGGGGCGAATGGATTTGCTGACATGGCAAATAAATTAAGCGAATTCTTAATTTTTTTTCAAACAGTGCAGACAATAAAATATAAAGGTGCTGATGACGCACTACCACCGTAAAAATACGTGGAATATGAGAAACGGACTAAAAATCGTTTTTCATCTCTCCTGAATTATGTTGCTTACCTATAAAACTTCAAAGTTCTATTGAAAAAAAAATTTCAATAGAATATTCATTCAAATTAGACCATCAGTTTCGGTTTTTTTTTTAATTTTATTTTTTTAGGGTTTCCAGAACGAATTAATCGATTTCAAATAGAAGTCTATGGTGAATCGATGATCGGTTAACGAACAATTCGGAAAGCGAACATAGTCTTGGAACGGATTATGTTCGTTAACCGATCACCCACTGTACTACACCCACTGTTCCCACTGGCGTATCTAGCTCTGAAGGGGCCCTCATCAAAATTCCTTCGGGGCTCTTTTTTAGATTTGGGAACCCTGTCTGTGGGACTGTAGTTACGCATGTTGAGGCCCCATATCATTGATACGGTGGTAGTACGCCCCTGATAGTTCCGGAGGTATGATAAATGAGTGAGGGAGTCGCTTTTCTACTTTACATGAATAGATATAGATATTTTCTCATATATTAATAGATCAGATTGAAACGCATGTTAATAACTTTATTCTAATATGAATCTCTTAATTAAAGTTTTTGCCACAAGCTTTACCATTAGGCACTGGCGTAGCTAGTTCTACGGGGGCCTTGTATCAAAATTTATTCGGGCCCTGTTTTAAATATGAGAGCCCTGTTAGTGGGACACATGTTGGCGCCCCGTTTCATTTATACGACTGATACGGTAGTAGCTACGCCCCTGCCATCAGGTCATGTTTACACATTTACGACTACTGGGAAAATGAATGTTGTCCCCCCCCCCAGTAAAATCATCTAATTACCAATAGTGCTCAATTACCGAAGTAATTCCCCCCCTCCCCCGGTGACATTAAGTACTCAGTTTGCCTGTTTGAAACATACATTAATTAAGTTTAAAGAACATTCAGGTTTCCATTTTACCTGACTTTTTTTACAGTGGTGTAACGGAGAACATTAGGGCGCCCCAAGCCCAAATACGTACTTACCGTCAGTTAAATTTTGGGCCCTTAGAGCCCCTGGGTCCCGCCGCAATGCGGGGGTGTACGTTACGCCACTGTTTTTTTTTTATAACACTTCTATTATATTGAACTGTCTTAGCCCGTTTAATTTATCATCACTTTTCCGATTTCGTGATGAGTCTATTAGGAACATAATAAAAAAGAAAAGCAACATCATCGTTATCGAACCGAACCGATTTAACAGTTATTTAAATATATTCAACGATAAAAAGTGTGTTTCCTTAAAATTTGTCGCCTTGCACTTGAGTTCATGTTGCCATATTTTAAAGTTGGCCCTAATCATGACAACTAATATCCATGAATTTTTCCGTCTATTCGCGATAGAAGTTACTAAAAGAAAATTTTTGTGGTAATGGTCAAAAAGTTTCGGTTCCCTTATCGTGATTCACTTTATGAATTAAAAAGTTTCACTTTGCCTTTTCTCTTACGCAACCGTTTTATCCACCAACACTGTTATAACAGCATTAACGTGACTTTTAGAGTATTGCGAGCGGTTTTATTTCAATCGAAGCATCAATCGTTTTTGTGAAGCAAATTTTATTTCAGCGATGGGTGTGAACTATCTTACCTCTTATTTAGAAGGCTGTTACGAGGCTTTTAAAAAGGTATCAATTAGAGAAATGGCTGATAGACATCGGAAAATCCATGATCGTCAGCCGGTACTTATTGATGGTTCAAGTGTTGTGCCTTGGCTTTACACCAAAAAGCAATTTTCTCTAGAAAGCATTTATGGTGGCCAGTGGTTACAGTTTGTAACAATTTTAAAAGATTTCCTAAGGGAATTTGAAGAAATAGGTGTCAAACTAGTCTTCATATTTTCTGGTACCATTTGTACTTCCAAAAGGTAAGCATGGATACAGCGTACAAAAGAAAAGGCTGGGAATGTCGCTTTTCTTTTTGACCTCTTGCTCCAAGACAATGAAAAACTTATTCAGAAATGCCAATATCATCCGATTTATTTGAGAATTTTATCTAGAATAGCGCTGATTGAACTTAATGTTGAAGTTCATCAAACTAACAAAGAAGTGGATCCAGATAATTTCATAGCTGAATATGCTAACAAAAACGACGACGTTTTTGCCATTCTGAGCAGTAATTCTGATTTCATTATACATGACACCAAACCACAGTTATCTCACTATCACCTGGATTTAAGTTCAATGCAGACAATTTTCTATGACAGAAAGTGCTTTGTAGAAAGATATTTGTACATTCAATTCAAACAGTTATCATTGTTTGCCTGCGTGATGGGTAATGATAATGTGCCATATGAGGTTTTAAAACCGTTTCATGAATGACTGTTTGGGTCCAAAATCCTATAATGTGTCAAAACCTACGAAGAAAAAAAGAAACACAGCTGTCGTTGTCCAAAAGATTTGTGATCTCATCAGATTTAAAAAGTGGACTGGAGATTTTACCCACAGAGAAGAATTAGAAGATATATCTAAGCAAGTGTTCCACAACAAAAATAATACTGATCTTTTCAGAGCTGGATTGAAAAAATATGCAATAGATAGTTCTGTGCCTTTGTTATCAATAAGTTCCAACATTGATTCTAAATTGGTTGAAGCAATCAATGAAAAACATTACAACGGCTCATCGGTATGCATTTATAATTTATTTTGCAAAAACGAGTACGGATCGCTAAAAGTAAGTTATTCTGTTATTTAACTATTAATTATTTAGGTAGATATGATAAATTTGAGTATTGTGGGAGTTTAAAATGTTTACTTTTTATTACAATAAGTGAAATGTACAATGAAATTACTAAGTTTAGCCTTTTTTTCCAGAGTTGCTTTTATTAGCATATATTACAGCTGAAGTTAAATTTATTTTATACATAATCAGTACATAAATATTTACTTTTAGTTTCTGCATATAGATTATTTTTAAGGGTTTTTTTTTGTGCAAAGTTATGAAATACATTATATTTTCCAACACACTTTAAAATATTTTAACTATTAGATTACTTTTTAGCTGTTTAAACGTTATGTAGAACACTTTTATGAAGCGAGATATTTTTTAAATAAAATATGATTAAAAATTTTATCTTTTAATGAAATTAACATATGTTTGAATAGTAAACGCAGTTCTAAAAAAATGCATTATCCCTTATTTAAGGTGAATCTGGAATATAGTTCTTTAAATTGACGCATTGCAATTTGTTATAAAGACAAATAAAAATTACTGATGTGTAGAAGGAATTTCGCTTCAAATTAAATAAGTTATAGTTAAAAAAACAAACGAGTAATATGAAGGGAAAAAAATTAAGTCAATTCCCACTTGGGTCAACAAAGAAAAATTTTATTTTAGTTACTTATTATAAAGTAATTACAATTAATATAAATATGTATATACATAAAACAGAATATCACAATATGAAGTGGCAAAATAGAAAGTGATTTTCCATTTTCCTTTCTTTATATTGTGTTGAACTATTATTTTTGTTTGTTACTGTTTATTCATTAATTGTATTATTTATTCATTCATTTTTCCAATAAAATAGTATAGTAAAAAGAAATCACATTCTCAAAAATTAGGTCATCCCAAGTGGGATTCGAATTCACTATCTTTGGATTCAGGTCAACCCGCTATCCATTGCGCTACAGGGATACTACGAGCGATTTTCTTTTTTATATATAGTGTTGGACTATTATTTTTGTTTACTATTTATTCATTAATTAAATAGAACAAATGAATTAATATTTGAAAAAACTGTATTAACATCAAGTGTCATTCACTACAAGTTTTAAAAAATGTATTTGAACTTGAGTGGATACATAAAGTATTTTATTAACGATTGAAAATTTGAACAGGGTATATATATATATTTATAGGGAGAGAGTGAACTAATAGTAAAATTTGAAAAAGAGTTTTAAATCAATCTAATAGAATTTTTAAATGTTCCCTTAAAAAATATTCCCTTTTTATTTTTTTAATTCGGTATATGCTTTTAATTTTACTTTGCTCAGTTGATGTATTCAGTGCATTTTAATCATTCGATGGTGTGTATAAATAAAATAATCTCGTTGCAACATAGTTTTTACTTTCTTGATAAATATTAAACGAGTTAAAAAAAATATTTAAATTCGTTGTTTTCTTATGCATACGAGGGAAAAGATAGATAATGTAATGTTACTATTACCTCTGTGTTTTTCCATTTCGATTTTATCAAAAACTGAGAAATCTGATTTGTTACCGTTAAAGTGTGAAATCCGTTATTTCCTAGAATAACTAGGTATTTCTCCTCCCCCCCCCCACGAAATAACTAGATAAGTCAGTTACAATATATAAAATTATTGAATTCTATGATTTAACTAGGTATTCTATAGAATAACGATTACTTGATCGTTAAAGTATAAAATACGGCTCTCGAAAGTTCATTGAACTGGTTCTAGCTGTTTCTAGTCAATTTTGAACCCCAATTCAAAGTGTCATCACATCAATCCTTGATCTAATAGATAAGGAATAGTAAAGTAAAGTAAAGGTATTTCATAAAATTTATTAATATTCTCTTACAATTTTGTTTGAAAAAGTTTACACAATGTTTTTATGATATCAGTTCAGTATATGTCAGCGATAATTAATTTCCATTGAAGAAGTTCCAAATATTGACACAACGCTTAGATCTGCTGCTACAGCTCAGAGTTGCAGTACTGAACAAGGATTTAAAAAGTGCTCCTGTAAAAAAAAAAAATTGTAATGATAAAAAGTGGGCTTGTTCCAAAAATAATAATCAGTCCAATTCAAAGTGTCATCACAGCAATCCGCGCTTTAATAAATAATGAAAAGTAAAATAAAGGTATCTCATAAAATTCAAATCAATATTCTCTTACATCCCAGCATGCATTTTTTTTTATTAATATTTAAATATAATCTATTTTTGCAAAGCATATTCTTTTTCCCCTTTCTGTTTAACTAATGTTAGCAATATGAGAAATAATAAATTATATCGTCTGCTTTCTCTCATTGTTTACCAATTATTCATCCGCAAAAAGAGATAAAGTGTATTTTTCGAGAGATTTTAGCTATTTATGACCAATTAATTTATAAAATATCTTTCAAATTGTTTATTTTTCACTTTAATGGTTTATCTGTAGTTATTTCATAGAATAAGTAGGTAAAGTATGAACTTTTTCATCTGTTATATACTTTAACTGACTTGTCTAGTTATTTCATGAAATACCTAGTTATTCCATGAAATAACTAAATTAAGCACTCTAACGGTAACATAATGATAATTTATTAAAATAGTTGGGGGAGTTTTAAAAAAAAGAGAGAGAATTGTGCTATAAAAAGTTTGATTCCTCTCTCCTGTTCAATTACCATAATACAGATGAATCACGACATTGATGTGTTTTTTTTAGCATACAGTAGAACGTCGTTTATCCGAACGTTTATTATCCGGAGCGTCAAATATCCGAACCAGTTTTTTTTCAGAGACCTTGCTGCGAAAAAACGAAGGTGTACAATGGTACAGCGAAAAATAAGTGATTATTTTCCACAATAAAGGTAAAATTGCGACATTTTGCACCTATTTTGCTTTTTCTTCAAGCACGTTTCCCATATGTAATGATTTTCAATATTCGTACAGTGTCCGGTTTCATATACTGCATGGATCGCATTCGGTTTTCGGTTATCCAAACAGTGTCCGGTCCCAATTGATTCGGGTAAATGAGACGTTCTGCTGTATTTGTTTTGCACATTATTATAAATTACATACATCATTTATTTTCGTGGTGTGCTATCCTAAAATTTTATCAAGATTATGGAGTGCATAAAAATAATTTCAAGCATACATATCAATGATTGTTGCATTTGTGATCCCAGGTCGTCTGATGACCGCGATAACCTGGTGGTCAGAGTCACTGACTTGTGGCCGGGATGTCGTGAGTTCGAGCCCAAGTGCCACTGAAGACTAGGCGTTCAGAGCAATGCTTGCTTCCCAAGCCTTTTTACCGCCGCGGACCGGTCAACGTTAATAATTTTACCACGGCCCGCTGAGGGTGGGTGATAGAGTCAGTGAATGTGTTAACGTTGCACTACTCAGCTACTCTAATGCTTTTGGCGACTAACTTCCACACCACACCAACGGCCTCAACTGATTTTTCCCGTTCAGGACCATGATTACATATATGTGATCACTTCAGGGAACGCGGTATCATACTTGAGAATGCGTTTCCGAGACTCGCGATCACACCTGTGTGATCTTAATTTGGAATTTATGGAATTTGGAATAATTATAAACTATAAATATTTTGGTGTATTTTAATACAGTAATGATTATATGAATTTTTGGTTGGATTGTCGAATCGACCTCTTATCGCGCCAAGTGTTTTCTCGCCAAATCGATAAATGTGCCAAATCTGGTAACCCTCCTGAATTTTTTTTTTTTTTATCAGTGAAGGAGAGGTCGGATCTGCGAAATTTCGCGCATGCGCAGTACGTTTCTTAATTTTTTTTACGATGTCGCTCATGCGCTGTATGATTCTTTAATTTTAACAGTTTCATTCTCCAACGGCGCCTTTTCGCACATGAGAAATGCGTTTTTATTACTTTAAAAATTACCGATAATTAGTTAATGCACATGCGCAGTTCATTTTTTTAACGACCTTTTCTTCAGCAAACGACAATTCTTCACTTGCTCCGGAAATTCCGTTAGACCAGCTGCGTTCTTTGGCTTTGTTCTTTCGTTGTGGAATTATTTTCACGGGTAATTTTACTTTTTTTCTCCGCATAATTTTCCACAGATTGCCACTACGTCCAGCGATGCTATTGAAGAGAATCTGAATGAATGCATGAATAACTACTTGATGAATTGAGTGTAACGAAGATTATCAATACTGCTCTCAGATTGTGGAGCATTGTATATCGCGAATAAGACTCGTACTCCATTTTCATGCAATATTTGTACAGGACAGTTTTCTTCTTGTAATACTTGAGCTAGTTGATCCAAATTCGGAAGATTCTTTAATATTCTAATGAAGGTTTTTTCCCCCTTTTTTTAAAAAAATGCAGATGTCGTATTAGAGCCACTAAATGCGTGCAGAAATAAAATGTGCTTTTTACAATGCGGATATTTATCAAAACTTTTGGAAGAGTATATTTGAGTTTTAACATTCCCTTTGTCAACTTTTTTAAAGAACACTTCTTGATGTGATGGAGTACGTTCAATTAAAATGACGAGCAAATCAATACCTTCTACTATGACGGCAATCTTGTGATGTTCCGATTCTTCAATAGCTGTTTCTACGATAAGAACATCTGCATTATCTCTGGCCTGTTTTTGTCATGATATCAACAGATACTAATTTCCCTTTAGAATAGTAGAAACTTCAGAGTAGAGAGCTTGATCACAAAAGTAATTAAACACATTTTTTAGCCCTGTTATTTAGCAATATTTGCACCGCAATGTAAAGTAGTATAAATTGTGTCTACGTTACTGGCAGGATGATCAATAAAAGAAAGAAAGAAACATAATCTGAGAAGAAAAATCCTTTTTATTTTTAGTGAGCTATTCGAGAAAGCCATTCCACCCACACAACGATGAAATATTCTTCCACTTTTCGTGTAACCACAAAAAATCAATCCCGTTAAAATTCTTTTCTGTTAATGCTTGATCATCATGTAGATTTTTAACTTGAATTTTGCTGTATCAAGGTACAATTGGTTTTTCATATGCTAGAAGAGACATGTGTGATATGGCTGCTAACTCTTTTGCACTTGGTTTGGTTGTACATTTTTGTATATGCTCAATATATATCTTTTGGAGTAGCAATCTTAATCATCTTCATAACATGGAGAGTATTATTACCATCAAGAGTATGGACATTTATATTGGCATTGTCTCCAACATATTGTACTAGCACGCCTGATTCCGATGATAAAATACGAGGCTGTGGATGGTAAGCTGTTGAAATTTCGAACTGTACTGTATTACCATACGAAGCTGCAAATCACAAGTTATATAGCACATCTATTAGTCTTTCAGATCCATATCTTCTATGAAGAAATACAGAAATGCTTAATAGTAGCTGTGTAGAAAATTATCGTTCTCGTAATGTAGCCATTATTGCATGACTTATTGACGTGCATTTTGTTTTTGAATTAGCTATTTTTCCTTTTCTGTTTTTCATTATGACTTCCTTTAAGAAATGCAATAGGCATTTTTTGGTATTTCTTGATTTTCCTTGATTAATATTTTACTTGGAGGTGAATAAGACTTGGTTAAAACGACTTATCTTCACAGAATATCTTCACGAATAATAGCTGCTGCAGCTTTTACAATTCGCAATCGTTCTTCTTCGGGATCACTTTTTTTATTATTATATCAAGCTTTTGATAGTATATTAGCTCGTGTATCCTGAAAAAATATGATTGTAAAAGATTTTACTTTTGTCGTAATTATTACATCTGTCAAATACTTTTGTTGAAGTCTTGCAATTATAGTTTTATCATCTGGTACATACCCCGTCAGGGCATCTTTGAACTCTTTCAATGTAAGTTGTGAATCATCGTGATTTTCGATGTAATTAAAACTCTCTGCCATAGCTTCTGAGACTTGATTATCTTGGCGATGCTTCTTTTCAGTAGATGGTAGTCGATTTACGAAATTAGCGTAGTAGAGAGTATGATATTTTGCTTCAGAAGCAATCAAATCATACAAAGTATACGATCTTTCACTAATACTCTTATAGAATCACTACGTTCTGCTTTTTTAAAACATTGTATTTAAATTCAGGAGTACTCACTTTACTGATCTTGCGCCTGTACTTTTTTTTTTTTTCTTTTAGTTTCTGCTGCTTCATCAGCTACTTGACCACAAAATAAGTAGAGCTTTTTGAAATCAAACGCTTCACTTCTTTTACAAAGCACACTAGGTATTGATAAATGTTCGCTGTTTTCAATGTGCCATTTCGATGTTGGCACTCGTTATATACATTCTCGGGGGTTGAAGAATTTAATAAATCAATGTGCCCGTCATTTCGTTCGATACTGACTACTTTCAAAGTTTTTAAACCACGCACACACACACTACATTACTAGGATCACCTTGTGATTATGATTCATTACATATAGAACACAAATCAGCCATAATTTTCAAAATTTTACGTCCGTCATTGCCAAAATACAATTTGAAACTAAAAAATAAACGTGGCTAGTAGAAACTGGTTTATTGAAAAGGGAATCGGTTTTTACTATACAACTAAACATTTGTCTTTCAACTAGCTGTAAATAGAACGTTCGTATAATAGGGGTCCGCAGGTCTAGGTATAATCTGTACAGAAAGAAACAAATTAGAAGGTTTATACATTTTAAAGAAATTGTGTGCTTCATTTTTTGCCCACTTAAAATGTAATTAGCATATATTAAAATATAATTAAAGCCTATAATTTCAGTTAGCTATTTTTTAATTACACGAACAGATGAAGTTTATTAAAAATATACTTGATTAATGAAAACTATTAGTAAATGTAATTAATAATTAACAAAAAATGCCAAATGTTTTTAACTATGTATATTTTTGAGGCTTATAGACTTCATACGGCGTATTATGTCATGTGACTAACGGTTGACCTTGCATTATGCTGTAGATAGCTAAGCGCTGCGCGTTCAACGCCCTCTATCTCAAAAATGGTTTGATGTATAAAAAATGTTCCAAACAAAGGTTAAAGAAAATTTTATTCTGTACAATATTTATATTAAATGTAAGAAAACAACATATTTTCAAAAAGACCGATTTTCTTACCTTTGACCTCAAATATCTTAAGACGCGGACACTAGATTTTATGAGACTTTTGAGACAACATTTAGAGTGCCAAAATAAAGGTTTATGCGAGTTTTCAGCTTATTATCTCTCATTCCGTAGTTGACCCTTGTTTTTGACTAATATGACTGGACTATACGATTAATAATCCGAAAGGTTTTTTGCCCTGTTGCCTGTGTTTGGAAAGAAAGCTGTTTTAGAAGAAGTTTTGTTTGGATCATCGTAGGTATGTCTGAAATGTGGAAAACGTATGGAATTGAGAGAAAGAACGGGTAAGAAAGTGAATCACGGTTTTTGAATGGTACTGCAGAAATCAGTCGAGTATGAAAGAGGATAACCATCATGTGTTTAGGAGTGTAAGGAAAGGGTCTTGATTTGAATTGAGTTATATAAGGATATGTGTACCGTTTTGTTAGTGAAGCAAAAATGTTTTGGAAGGTGCCCTCAGAAATATGCAGTCACTGACTTGCATAATTTCTGTAGGGAAGACATCGTCATCATAAATGTCGGAAAAAAGCAGCATTTTTTTTAAGGTAAGTGAAATTATTTCCTTTTTTAAATACATAATTTTTTGCAGCTATTTTCAGTTTCAAAACTTTAAAATGCTATTTTTTAATGATTTCCCTTCCGCCATCTTAAATTTCACGCTCCTGCGTTGCGGTAGGGTTGCTACTCCAAAACACGACACGCAAAATCGCGCCAAATTGGCGATTTTTCAAAATTTGGCGGAAAAGTTGTCAATTCGACAATTTCGCCGAATTTTTTTTTCGTGGAATTAGGTTTAGCTGGAAAAACCGCTCGGTCCTGGACGGGCTAACATGCATTGCTCCCCAAACGGTGGATTTTTAGCGATACTAGGCTCGAACTCATGACACGCCGGCCTCGAGTCCGTTACCTAGGCTACCGCGGTAACTCTTGTTTTTGTATAGTAGAACGTTGAGAAACACTCATTCACGGACAAATGACGAGGATGATACTTGACAGTGAGAGACCTCGCTCCCCAAACTTCCTCACCATGTCAACAGAGGACTTAAAACTCTGACAGACCTAAAAAAAACGGCTGCAAAATCGCGACTTCGACAAGCTATTACTGCGGCTACTGGAAGAGAAGGGAGTGGGATGAAATTCTGAAATTGAATAGAATTTTTCTAAAGAAAAGAATCATGTATATTGTTACGAAGTTTGTGTAAATAGTATTGAGTGTTGTATGTTGTATTTGAGTGTTTAATGCATTTATATTACTCTTTGTTATGTTTATTACATGTTAAAATTGCACCATTCACAAGCAATGCCGCCCCTTACTTTATAATGGCGATTCAATGAGAACTTGGTGAAATCTTGGCGGTAGAGCCCATTTTTGGTGACCAAGTTGACGTCCAATTTGGCGACCATGTTGGCGAGTTCGGAACTCTCTGGGATCTTCTAGAAAATAGTGTATCTCTTCACTAATGTCCCGAGCGGCTATATTTCTGGAAGTTTCTGTCGCGCCTATAAATAAGATGCTCGCCGGGACCGCGATGAGTCTTGATTAAACCAGCGAATAGTGAGGATTGTTTTGACTAGCGATTCGCTCGGCTGTGCTTGTGAATAGTCTTTACTTACGTGTATCTTTAAACACTGATTATTGTGTTTGATTGCTGTTGAAGGTGCGAAGACCTTCGGATATTTACTCTGTGAATATTGCTGCTGAATCCTGTATTTAAAGGATTGGATTTTTGATAAATTCGCATCGCTCTTAAAGAACTGTTTATTTTCTTTGTGATTGTTTTGCATAAAATCCCCGAACCCTCGGATCTACGTAACAATATTTATAGGAAAAGAAGTAATATACATTGTTTTATTTCTTCGCATTCAGCCCGCTTTTGCAAAAGAATAAATACTTGAAACCGAACGTTTCTAGAAATAAAGTCTTATACTAAAAATTAAAATGAAGAAGATCGTGTCTGTTTTTATTAGTTACGAACTTAGTTTTTAAAAAATTGTTCTATCTAAAGCAGTGACACTCAACCTGCGGGCCGCATGTGACCCGGTGGGATTTTCTGAGTGACCCAGTTATGGCCCATTGCACTAAAAAATTTAATCACTTAAGAACAATGGACTAAAAATTTAGTGGGAAATTCTATCAATGAAGCAAGCAAATCTATCAAATTTGCTTATTTTGATGGTAGAATGGGTTGTTATACTAATATCCCGTCTGGTCAAACCAGTTCAGTTACTTTAACGAAGTCCAATACTAGAAGTAGACTATCATAGATATCTTCCCAGTCCAAGATGTGCTGAGGTTTTAGCTTGTTTCTAGCTGGCTTTCAGGGCAAATAGGAAACCTCTTATTGCCTCCAGAAAAAAAATGAGACTTTTTAAATGCTCAATGGCTAGTTGGGACAGACAAATGTTGAACTGTCTGTCACAAGGAAGAGATAGTAGAATATAAATAAGAGGTTTGGTCATGGATGAAAGGATATAGAAACTACCCCATAACTCAGTAAAAAAAAAAAAGAAAAAGCATAAAATTAAATATTTTGTGCGTGTGTTTGATAGAACTGCTGGTAAAGCATTAAAATAAAAACTGAAAATGAGAGTTTTGCTATTTTGGTCAATTTTGTTTTGTTCACTGCTGCTTTAGTCGTACAGTGTTTCCCTTCATTATATACTCATGTTGAAGCCCGCGTGAGATATCTGTCGTATGTGTGCGGCCCGCGTGAAATACTGTCACATTTATATGTGGCCCACCGGGGAAAAAAGGTTGAGCACCCCTGATCTAAAGTATTACAAAGAATAGTCTTCGCCTCCAAAGAACTAAATATATAATATTTATATACACAGTGACTAAAACAGCCACAGGGGCGGCTCTAGGGCCGGACAAACCGGACCCCTGCCCGGGGCGGCATTTGGATTAAATTTGGAAAATATTTTTTATGTTGCAAAAAATTTGATATGTTTTCTGAGATATTTCATTTAACATATCTTATTTCATTATTTTATACTCTGTATGTTTAATGTCAGTTTTCTTTTACATTAAAACTTGAATTGTTCGATTTAGAACAATATATATATATATATCAGTGGCACACACAAGGGGGGAGGTTCCCGAGGTCCGGACCTTCCCAAAGCCCTTGATTTTTTTCGATTGATTATAATCCTATGTATATAGTACGTAAAACTTAAGTATTTGCTATTAATAATTAATTTTATTAATTAATGCTAAATATTTATTCAATAGCAAATTTTTTATTGTTTTTTTATTCCCGAAAATCGACAAAATCAAAACAATATTTTGAGCAGCGTATTGGAGCGTGGTACAAGAAGGGTGGATTTTCGACCTTGGACCCCCCCTTGAAAAATTCCTGTGTGCGCCCCTGATATATATGAATTATAATTTTTTGCTTTGGAGAGAGCACTATGTTATAAGATAAATCGGTACTTACATATTATGGCAGATTTCTTGCGTGTTTCTGTTCATGTATAACATACCTGCATACAGAAGTTTTTGTACCAAAGCTGGATTAATTTTTGGTACTTGCATATTATCGCAACTGTTTTGGTGAGATTGTATGAAATGAAGCACACGGTCATGTCAATTGAGCATGAACAACATATGGAAAAACAGGGTTGCCAACTATTTTGAACGTTGGCATTGTTGCGATAATATGTAAGTACCTAAATTTTCTCTTCCTTTAATCTGTTCAGAACTAGTTGATTTTTGCTGTTAAGCCTAACTCCATTTCAAAATTCATGGTTTATAATCATTCCAAATCCAGATAACACCAGTATGATCACAGGACTCAGAAAGGGGAAAACGTAATCTCTCACATATGATACCGTGTTCCCTGAAGTGACCACATGTATGTAATCACTGATAAAATAAAAGCGTAAAATATACTTAATCAGGTTAAATATCAAAAATCTGATATATATCTCATTTATTTTCATCTAAATAAACAAAACACTATGGTCACATTAAAGGTGTGTTATAAACCAGAAGATCAATATGTTGTGAATTAAAACTTAGTTTGACTGAACTTGTAAGTTTATTATAAAAAATACCAGATTAATAAGATTTTTTAGAAATATCACAATTTTCAATCAAAGCAAAGTTTTATGGTCTTGAAAGTATAGACTTTCTGCAGTGGCATAACATACACCCCCATATTGCAGGGTGTCCTGGGTCCTAGGGGGCCCAAAAAGCCTGACAGTCGCCAAGTACCTACCTTTTGTAAAATCCAACTTGGAGACCCAAAACCTGACTTAGCAGGGGGGCCCAAATGTTCTCTGTTATGCCAATGCCTTTCTGCACTATGTTATAAGATAAATCGGTACTTACATATTATGGTAACAACTGCCAACGTTCAAGATAACTCGCCAAGTTGGCAATACCAATTTTGCATGTGTTGTGTGCGCTGAATTGGCAATTTCATGTGTTTCGTTTCATATTATGTTACCAAAAGGCTGTGATAATGTGTAAGTACAGTGATAAATCTAATTTAAACAATGCATATCAATTATTAATAAGACAAAATATCCATTAAATATTAGTTAAGTAGATTTAATTTTTATACTTAATGTCTAATACCGAAAAGTAAAATTCATTCTTGAAATATGTTATGCTCAATTTTACTCATTTTGTAATTTCTGTTCCGTTAATTTTGATTCTTTCAATATTGGAAATTGAAAAGAATCATAAAATAAGTATTGAAATTGTTGAAACTCTTAAATAATTTCGGTATGGGAACTTTTAAAACATTTTCTATGACTTAATTAATAAGCTAAAAAAGTACTTTAAAAGTTTCAAGAAATTAATCTCCACAAAAGATTAGTAATTGTCAACAAAAACTTATTTTGTAAACTTGCCTTTTTCAAGACAGTCGCTCACAACATGCAAGCCATTTTAGAGTTCAGTATGAAAATAAAACTAAAATTATTCCAAACTAGAAAAGGAATACTTCAATTATTTGCCTATAAATAAATGCACGAAAAAATAAAGTAATTTCTGTGGGTTTTGAAA
>BMAV01027073.1:123306-144482 GCA_019973955.1 Trichonephila inaurata madagascariensis
TACGAAATCACTGGAGGAAATTGAAACTTAATTGTATAAAAGCTAAGCATGAATTTCGAAGACTATTTTCTCTTGAACTGACTGGCCATTCGGTGGAATTACATTGAGGGTTGAACACCCTAAAGGAGTACTGCTCTTGCGCCAAGTCTCGACCCCAAATGAATTTCCTTAGTCGTGCCCTCCCCTTGTGAGTAGAGATTCACTTCGAACAAGTTTTATGGAAATCAACAATCAAGAATGGTGTAGATTTCTGTGGTTGATAGGGATAAGAGACATAATAGATAAAAAAAATTCCCTTTTTTGAGTTATTGGATCAACAGACTTTACATTTGGCAAAATTATTTCTTCTGATGAGTAGAGATCAGCTAAGAATTGATTTGCAAAAATCATCTCCCAGAAGAGTACATGGGGAAGAAGAGGTGTGCTAGATAAAAATTTCCTCTTTTTTGAGAATAGACTAACAAACTTTAAATTTGGCAAACATCTTTCTTTTGTTGAGTAAAGATCCACCAAGAATGTGTTTTTTTTTTTGGAAATTGATTCCCTAGAGGGTTGACAATAGGTTATGGAAGCAATAGCCATAAAAATATCCAATTTTTATCAGTTAAACCTACGAACTTGGAATTTTACAGGGATTTTTCTTTTGGTGTATAAAGATTCATTAAAAATGGGATGTGAAGAAATCAACTCCAAGAGCGATGGAAC
This sequence comes from Trichonephila inaurata madagascariensis, assembly GCA_019973955.1. NCBI lineage: Eukaryota > Metazoa > Arthropoda > Arachnida > Araneae > Nephilidae > Trichonephila > Trichonephila inaurata. The sequence continues at coordinate 124,012 of BMAV01027073.1, forward strand.
AGGGGCATAAATAATAAATATACTTATGTTTTAAAAACTCAAGTGTCCTGTCCTTTTTAAATCAAGAGACAAGGGCGATAAGAATATTTTTCAATACAATCAATAGCTTCATGATAGAACTTAGATAACAAAAACCTAAAAAGAGTGTATATATAGTCATAATATCTTGAAAAACCCAGCAAAGCAGTTGTGTGACTGCTAGTGATTTGTATGTACATAATGCTTGATTGTTAATTTCTAAAAGAAGAGAGCAAATTTTTTGAAATTTTGTTTTCTGATGGAATTTTACTGAAGGAAGTTATTTTTCTTTTTTAAAGTTAATCTGAAATATTTTTTCAATTTTATTTTATTTTTTACTAGAGGTTGAGATAGCAAGGTCTTGTAAATTTAAATTATGTCTTATTTACTACAAATATATATAAGCTTTATTTTTAATCCTAGGTAATGTACCAAGAATTCAAGATTTGTGGTTTAAATGTACAAAAGAAGAAAAACTGAAAGTCTTCTGGTGTATACTACAAATACCAATGGAATTTAATATTTTTATGACATTGCCTGAAGATAGATTAGTTTTATCATGCATAGTAAATTATTTGATTGGAGGTTTGAATTCTGGTCCTCTTCTGGAACCATTAGAGTTGCTGTTTTTATTGCTCAAGCTTTGTGGAAACCGACTGCTAAACGTTTGAAAGAGTTACCAGTAATTATTTTTCTCTTTTTATCCCTTTTCTCCCTCTCTATTATTTTTATAAAGGAATAAATTCAGAAGTATAAATTATTTTTATCTAAACTTGGAAAGATGACATAGTTGAACCAAGAAAAGGTATATGTATTAACAAAGTTAAATTAAAAAAATTTTTCCAAAATATTCAATTTAATTTTTAAAAGTAGAAATGATAACATTGATTAAAGTTGAAGCTTTAAAGTTGAAAAAGGATAAAAGTAATAAACTGTTAACTTATATTCTATTCAAATGTTTTTAAAAAATTAAGAGGACACAGTACGATTCTATTGACAAAAATCGGTCAAAAAATCAAGTCTAATTTTTTTTAGCCTAAATTATTCTTTATGTACTTTTCTATAATCTAACAAAATTTAAAAACTCTAAACTTAAAAAACGCAGAATTATGATAGATTTTACATTCGTTTTTATTCACATCTCTTTGGCAAATCAAAACTTTAAACGTACTTATCTCAAAAAGATAAAATAACTAGTTTGTCTTCATTTAAATGCTAAGACTTTTTTTCCATTGTGCCTAATGCTTTGATTTTTTTTTACATATTGCTAATAGTACAGGTAACAAAAGTTGGTATGCATTTTTCAATCAAAGCAATACTTGTTTTTTTTTAAATAATTAAACTCAAAATTTATACATTTTAACACGCTTTTATGTTTCACTTGTATGTAATAAAATCTTTGGACTGGATTTTTACCCACTTTAAAAGGTCAGATTAATTCGAAATTTTGCACACTTATCAAAGGACTGATGACAATACAATAATTTCATAATTTTGTTCCATTGTTCTGATCAGGATCCTCAAAAATAAGGATTTTGAGATCTGGCGACTAATTCATTATATCGTTTCTAGATTAGGTGACTAATTGCATATACCATTTCCAGATTTGGGGACTAATTCTATACTCCATTTCCAAATTTGGCAACTAAAAGACCCTACCCTTTATTAAAAAGGTGCAACCCTAAAAATGAAAATGCTTGTTATTAATACAAATAAAACAAACAAAAAAGTGTTCTTTATGTGAGAAAGGAGAGAGCAATTTCTTACCATAATATAAGTCTAGTTTTTCTGAGAAATAAATAAAAAAAAAAAAACCATGCATGTAAAAAAAAATTTATGTTCTAACTGCTAAATATTTTTTATTTTGATAAAGCAATACGTTTAGAAGTGATGATACGAATGAACGTGATAGCAATACTTTCAGAAGGTGATAATACGATTGACATTTTATATTTCTTGCACACTTTTATTTGTTAGATAAATTCAACAAAAAATAAATGATAGTTTTAAAAACAAAAAAAAAAAAAAAAAAAAAAAACAGGCTTTTATTGTAGATCAAAATAAAAAAATTATAGTTTAAAAAAAAACAACTAAAAAACACATTTTTATCGTGAATTGAACTAAAAAGTAAAAAAATAATTCTTAATATAAGAATAAAATGATTAACGAGAAAATTAATGTCATTGGGGTAAAAGCATGGGGTGCTTTGTACTACATTTTTACACTAACTCAGCATTTCGGAATAGAACTAGTAAGAAATTATAACAATTAATATAGAGCGCCCCATACTCTCTTTTTCCCGAATGACATTAATTTTCTCGTTAATCATTTAATTCTTATATTAAGAATTTTTTTTTTACTTTTTAGTTCAATTCACTATAAAAGTGTGTTTTTTAGTTGTTTTTTTTAACTATAAATTATTTTTAAGGAATTTTCAATAAGCATTTATAAAAGGAAGCATTGTATCAATACCAATCATGTTATCACAAACCCATACCAACTTTTGTTACATATAGTTAGTTGTACTTGTAAATCAAATTTCATGCCTGCACATAAATTTTTGTAGGAGAAGTAGCATCTTAAAATCACTTCACAAATTTTAAACTTTTTCTTTAAAAAATTAAATGGCTAGCTTTTAATGAAATTTTTAGCACAAAGTCTGTTTTACGTAGTATACACACTTGGGAGGCAACCAAAAAATTTTTGAAAATCCTTAAATTAAAAATGTTTGCGTAAATCGTACCATATCCCCTTAAATGTGCTAAAATCTCTGTAAGACACATTTGGTAATACCATACAAAATATGACAAATAAAGTTACATACTATTAGTTTTTGTGAATTTTACTAAATTATTACTAAAACTGTTTAGAGAATGATGAGAAAAGATTGCAATTAGAGCAATATTATGTTTTTTCTAATAGTAACATTTGGCAATTTTTTGCCTGTGCCTAATTCACTGAATATTCTTCAATTTATCTAGGATATTTCATTTTTTAACAATAGAAAAAAATAAAGTTAAAAAGTTAAATTGTATTGTTTTTTTTACCATGCAGTATACTACATTTCAAAACAATTTTTTTTTTTTTTTGCAGTTGATGGAGCAAATGTTGTATAACATGTTTAATAATTAGTTAGGTGTGTTATTAAATATAGACTTACTAAAAAGAAGTATTTAGTTTATTAAAACAAAATAATTATGTGTAAATACCAGTTTTAGTGAACAAGTAATATGATAGTATATGATTACAATTAAATGATAGTATATATACAGTTATATGATTGGATTTCATAGCTGAAGAGATAATTTATAGTACTTAATATGAGGCAAAACTTAAGATACATTTTACTTAAATGTTTAAAATATTACTCAGTGTCCAAATTTGTAACTTTTACTTTGGCATTCTGCAAAAAAAAAATCTAAATAAATGTTATTGAAGCATGCAAGTTGATAATGGGTTGAGTAAGTCACAGATTTTACTCAGAATAACAAATTTATGAACTTAAAAGTATGTTGTATCATATTCATAATTTGATGTTCCATGTTAAAATTTGCAATTCTTATAATGTGATTAAAATCAGAAAATGGCATGTTTTATTTTCTACCTCTCTTTATGACATTTAAAAAGTAACTAGTTTCAAAAAATTAAGGCTGTGTAACTGTTATTTATAGTTAGAAGTGTAGTTGCACATTCAGCTACAAAATAAAAAATTGTACTTATGTATTAACTCTTCTATCGATGAACAAACTTGTGCTTGCTTTAGAAAATGTTTTGATAACTGTTGAAGTACTTGGAAGATAAATTTTGTGTTGTTAAATCACTGCCATAAGTTAAATGTGTAAGCATCATATATATGTGTGTGTGTGTATTATATAGAAATACACTTTTTGTTTGTGAGTGAAGATTCCATAACTTCATTTTAGAATAATCAGAAAAATTTTTCTATTCAATTTTTTGGGTTATCTAGTTATTCATGGCTATTGTTACTTGAACAGTGTGTGAAATTTGAAAGCTTTTACTTTAAAGTTTCACCCTTAGGAAAATTTAAAACTTCCTACAGTCCTTCATCCCTCATGAACCCAGAAATTTATCCTTATTTGTTTATGTTAAAATATTAATCATGTGACCTCACTTCTATCTGAAAGAGAATGATGCATTAATTGAGATAACTTTTGTAACACCAGGCTATGCAACTAAGAACTGTGTTATGATAATAAACTGTTAAGAATAATAAGTTAATTATACGTAAATATAGTAATAATCTAATTATCTTTTATCATTATGTTTAATGGTACGTATAGTTATTTAGACATAATTTATTGCTGAAAAGAAATAATTTTTATGACAAAATATTGTAGATGCTGTGCAGAAACTTGCATTTTTTTAATGTATTATAAATTATTGTAATAATTAAACTGTGCAAGTTATGTATCTGATTTCAAGTTGTGGGAGACAGGATGATTAATGAACGAGGCAATGTTTTCAGATTTAGTGACTTGCTTTATTTCATGTTCGGTAACTGCTCTCGGAGGGACGCGTGTGCTGCCAGGGGAGTGTGAAGTCGGAAAGAATTGGATGCGCGGGGTCTCCAGAGTTGAAAAGTTGACGCATGCGCAGATTGCATCTTAGGTGCCTGTGCGAGTAAGCACTATTCGCAATTGCTGGAGGTCTCGCGCACGCGCAGATCGCAATGAAAAGCATACGAGAATGAGGAGTTGAGAAACTGTACAAAGTCAAAATAAAAATAAAAAACATTTAGTTCCAAGAATTTCCGGAAATTTTAAATTTTTCGTGATGTATAATATATTTTATAGACCATTGAAAGTGAAATCAAGTATTATTATAATTTTTTAATGGGAAGAGATTGCCAGAAGCAGAATTTTTACCATAAAAGCATTCGAGGATAGTATATTAATAAATAATTATTTTAAACTATTAATTTGATAACTGTGAGTAATATATAAGAAGTTTTGAAGTAATCCATAATGAGAATTATCAAGAAATAATTAAATATTTTAAGTATATCAAGAAAGAATTATTAATGAGAACTAATAAATATATAAAAACAATTTTAAAGTAGAAATTTAGAAATGTGTTGTGTTTGGGTGTGTAAACTTGAATTAAACTTATTTATAGTTTATTGAAATAAATAGAATATATTTGATTTTGAGTTTTCCATAATATCATATCCTAGAGGTTGGCATTCAACGAGGCTTATGCCATGTGGTACAGTTCTCAATGGCACTCTGCACTACTCTACAAATTTGTCAGTTTTTGAGTGGTTGGAAATTGATAAATTTTGAAATGGACCTTTCTTGGACAAACATCTTCAGAATTATAGACATTTAAAGAATGATGAAAAGAATCTGAGAGATAACTCTAAAGATAAATTTACAGCTATTTTGTAAATTATTGAATGTCATTGCTGGAGAGATTTAATTGTTTGAAGGGAGAAAATTTCATGTACTCTTGCTTCCACTTTAAGATCTACATATCTTAGTAAAAAATCTTTCCTCATATGGGGAAAATATTTCAAGTCCACAAAGAAATTGTTTAACAATTGAATGCTCAGAATCGTTTCAAATTCAGTATCACAAATTATACCCCTGATTTTGCAACATGAAAGTAGAGAGGTGCAAGCACTAGATTAGCATTAAAAATTTTTATTTATTTCTTTATTTGAAAGAAAATACTTAAATTTTTTGCTGTCTATTTCTTATTTTAATAAATATGTTTAAAAATGCATAATATATGTACAATTAAATTTTTTTTTTCATTTTAGTTGAAAAAATAATTATATTTCATACTGTTTATTTTTATGTTGAGAAATATCTTTAAATGGAAGTCCAGTGGCTGAGTGGTTGTGCATCGCGCTTCCACACCACAGGTCCGAGGTTCAAACTTCGCACTGGGCAAGGTTGACTCAGCCTTTCATTTCTTCAGTGGGTCGATGAATGAGTACCAAGCTTGCTTGGGAACTTAACACTGGGGGTTTCGTATAAGACTGACCAGAACATCAGCTTATACACCTCAGGACCCAAGGTCACGTGTAATGAGTTGGGCACAGTTGGCCTTGGCCCTCAAGGGCTGTTGCGCCGAGTTAATTTAATATCTTTAAATGATGGGAGGCAAAATTAATGTATAACAAAATTGTAAATTGATATTATTAACCTCTATTCTTTAACTCTGCATGCATTATTGCTTGAATCAAATTGTTTAAAAAATGTTCTACTGTGTGGCATGCTGAATCATACTGGTAGATTGGTTTGGCATACCACAGCTAAAAGGTTGCCAACCCGTCATATATCATACTTGAATGATATTATGTATGGTATGGATTAAAATAATTATTTATATTATTATTTGCATGAGTACAATTTTTAACATTTGCATAATATTCTGCTGTTATAAAAAATAAATCCTTAAAGTAATGTAAAAATTATGCATGTCTATTATTTTCTCAAGCATTCTATTGAAATGGAATCATTATATTCTACAAACTAAAATAATAGTGAAGAATAAATTTAATGAAATTAAAAGTGGTAATAGCTTAATAGAGAGATTGGAAGAGTCTGTTGAAACTCTTTTAAAATAATGGAAGCTTTTAGAAAATGAAGTGTGTTATTGATTATATTTTGTTTCTTGGATTTAAGTGTAATCCCCCCCCCTTTTTTTTTTCATTTTAGCCTCCTTTTGTTCATTCGACTGCCGTCAATTTATCTACACTTTTCATTTCTGGGATTATGGCAATTCTAATGGCATTAGAAACATGCGATTTTCCCATTCCCGCCACTTCTGCTATGCCTTGGCATTTTTTTGATGGAAAGCTTTTCCACTTCTTATATGATGAAGCACAAAGCAATCCTTCAGTACTAAAGTTATGCAAGGATCAGGTTAGTTTAAGTTTCTTGTGAAGAATACTGTAAAAAAAATGTTATGTTGGAATCAATGAGCAAGTTCTTGAAACATACTTTTTAATTACCTCCCCACCCCACAAATGTTTAAATTGAGTAAGACAGTAATTTATTTTGAGAAGAATCATTTATTATTATACAGTTTATTATATATAACCTAATATTCTTTGAATCAGAACTTTTATATTAAATGTTTACAGGTATTTTGAGATTCCCTTAAACCTCTCGCTGCGCATCCCGCGATTTCCATGGGCAGCATAGATATAGCAAAACCTGCGATTTCTGCAGGTATACATTTTTTCCAACCTGTGATGTTCCTGTTTTCATTTATGATTTTATGTTCATATTTTTATGATCTAATTCTATATTTTAAACAAGTAATATAAAAAAAACTACTTTGAAAAGATGAATAGAAAGTATTTTATTAACAATTGAAAATTTGAACAAGATATATATATATAAATATAAAATAAATAAATAAATAAATTTATATAAATATATATGGAGAAAGTGAACTAATAGTAGGAAGTGAAAAAAGAGCATGACTTGTCTGGACATGTTGTAACAATGCACACCCAGTTTGGGTAGTTTGGCTGAAAAACCGGTTTACGACACCTACTTTTGTCATTGCTTTAACAGTTACAATGTTACAACAATGGAGACGAATCTAAGTTGGTGTAGAAAACCGGTAATGAATTTAATTTAACTAATGAATTAATATTTGAAAAAACTGTAAAACATCAAGTGTCATCCACTACAAGTTAAAAAAAATTATTTGAACTTGATTGGATGAATAGAAAGTATTTTATTAAGGATTGAAAATTTTAGCAAGATATATATAGGGAGAGAGTAAGCTAATAGCAGGAATTGAAAAACTCTTTTACAGAAATTTTTTGTATATTTTAACTTTGAAATGTAGATTTGAAATACGTAATAAAAAAACCTACTTTGATAAAACCACTAGGCAGTGAGAGGATTAACTTGACAAGTGATTAAAACAATTTCGTTCTCATGAGAACTACATACTTAAAAGATGCTACAGTTGTATCAAAATTATTATTAAATTATAATTTTGTATATTATGAAAATTAAATTATCCAGAACTCTCATATAAAGTATAAAAAAAGTGTTATACATGGAAATGTTTTGTTTCTAATGAATGTGAATTGGAAGGATAGTGTTAGTTTATTACATATAAGGTATAATTGTGTACTGAGTTATTCATAATTCCCTTCACGGGTTTGAAGCAATGTAGTTAAAAAATTATGATGAATACAGCAAAAAAATAAATAAAAAAATGAAGGAATAGAGAAACATTTCAAGTTTTATTTACATACTTAACATGTGTTCTATTTGTAAATACTACGTTATATGGCATACATCAATACAGTAGTCCTGTTCCTGCCACACTCTACTCAACATGGTACTATAAACATTATTGACAGATGTGTTATCCTTTTATGGAGTTCTGCTACATCACCCTGCAAGGAGGGTACGAAAACTTACTCATATCTAAAAGACCAAGTTTTTTCTGATTACATGGAAATGATACCATGTGCTGTCAATAATGATGATAGTACCATGTTGAGTAGAATGTGGCAGGAACTGGACAATTGCATTGATGTATGCTATTTATAACAATGGTTTCACACATAGAATCTATTCTTTCAAATTTTCTTTTTTGCTGCATACAACTTAGTTTTTTTACTAAAGCACTTCGAAACCCAGGTAGAAATTATGAATAGCCCTTTATAATTATTATTTTAGAATAGAGAAAATTCTTGAATATATCTAAGGAACTTAAACGTTGTTCTTGATCATTTTATTTTCAGTTTAAAGTTATTTGGTAAGTTAGTGAAATAATATTAAATTCTCATAATAATTATTAATGCTACAGGGACAAAATAAATTAACATTCTCTTTCCAACAAATGTGGAGGCTACATGAGGCCTAATATTAATGAAGTTTGTAGAACTATTATTATAATAAAAATTCAGTAAAAGATCCAATTATTTTTTTTACTAATGCTTCATTATTTTACTTTATCCTGATTTAATTGACTACTAAATTATGAAAAATAGCATTGCTAAAGTACAGGTGGGTATCAAAATAATGGAAACACCTGTGAATAAAAATGATACTTTTTTTAATGCATTAAAAAGAAATAAAAGCTACCATTTTTTTTAAAAATAGAAATGTATATATTTTGGTAGTATGTGGTAGCTTTATTGAAGTTCTGGAGTCTTAGCATTACGATTTTTTTCAAAAGCGTTAAATGTCGGGCTTCGCAGATTTTCAAAGAGGCCAAATTGTAGGAGCCCATCTAGCTTGACCAAGTGTGAATGAAACATCCCAACTTTTAGGTATTCCCAGAGGTATGGTGTCTAAAGTCATGACAGCATGGAAAGACAAGCTCAGCAAAGCAAAATAGTGGACGGAAAGAGACCGATGCGAACAACTACAGCAAAAGTGACTGCAAAGCTCAATCAGCCTCTAGATTCTTTAGTATCAATGATTACAGTTAGAAAGCACCTTCATTAAAACAAGATTTATGGCAGAGCAGCAATTCCTAAGCCACTTGTCACCACTAACACCAAATGTCGACTACAGTGGTGTCACACTCACAAAACCTGGTGGATTCGTGCAAGAAAGTAATATGGTCTGACAAATCGTCTTTCACACTTTTTCCTACTACAGGACGGGTACACATTTGGACGATCCCTGCATGAGTGTGATTGTCTCCTTCCAACTGTCAAGCATAGAGGTGGATCTATCATGATGTGGGAGCAGTGTCATGGTTTTCTGTTGGACCAATGATAACCCTGAAAGGAAGGATTACTGAGAAATAAAAAGAAGTTTTAGCCGACCAGGCCCATCCTATGATGCAAACTTTTCCTCCTGAGAGGCATTATCATCCTGGAGAATTCCACCTATCCATGCAGCGGGACTTATTCAGTCATAGTTTAATGAACACGAGGATGAAGTTAAACATCTGACCTTAATATAATTGAACCATTATGGTCTATTTTTTAGAACATTCAATACGTAATCAACGTCCTCCCTCCTAGAACTCGCTATATTTCTATGAAGAATGGTACAATATTCAGCACTTGTATGAATCGATTCCTAAGCTAATCCAAGCTGTATTACATGCCAAAAGTGCTACAGAATACTTATAAAGGATTCTATACAAATCTAATGTGTTTCCATTACTTTGATAACTATCTGTATATTTAACATGTATAAAGTGAAGATTTAATACTTTTGCTTATCCCAATATATTAGCAATGTGTAAATTTTGTAATAAAAAAAATATTTAAAATTATGTATGTAAATAAACATAATACAATACATTATATTTATGAATACATAATTTTACTTCATCAGTAAAATTAAATTAGTCTTTATTCAAATAATTGAATCATTATTCACTACACAGTGCTGGATATAGCAAGCACTTAATGAAGTTTTATTGGAGAAAAAGATATTGTTCCAAATTTTATGTGTAAAATAATTAAATGATCTATATTAAAATAATAATTATTTAGAAAAGTTAATGAATTCCTATCTGATTTTTATAACTTAAAGAATAATTTATATCAGAAAAAAAACCCTTGTAATTTAAAATCTTTATAAAACTAATTTGCGTTATAGCCGTACAAATCTTTTTTACTCTTATAAAATTGTGCGAGAGATACTATTTTTTCCCTCTTTTGTTTTTTTAGGATCATTTGGTGAAAGAATTTTACAAGTTGCTCCCTGTTGTTACCAACAATACTGTTTATGCTGTTGATAAACTCAAGTGGAAAGATGTATTAAATGATTTTAAGGACTCTTCTGATGGAAGTATTTGAACTTTAAACTTCCTATATCAGTCACCAGTCATAATACATTTTGAAAAGTTAAATTTTTATTTGATCTAATATGTTCTTTTAGTTTGTAGACATCTTTTTAAGTCATCTTGCAAATTGGTTTTTTTTGTTAAAATTTGCTTAATCATAAGACTCGGGTTTCACTAAAAAACGCAAGTCAGTTATATGCGGGTTTTTTCTTACTGTTAAGCAATATTTAAATATTAAATAAATAATATTAAAGAGTAAGTAAATGGAATTTGAGATTCAACTTTAAAAATATGTGAAAATCTATTACTACAAGCAGTTTTAATAGACAGTTTTTTTTTATTGGCAGCACAATTTCTGATAATTCACTAATATACTTTGTTAAAAACCTGATTAAAAGCTAGGCTTCCAAATTTTATTGGGAACCGTATTTATAACCATTTAATGTATTTGAAAGAATAATTACTGATTTTTATATTGAAAAAAATAGGCAAATTTTGATTTATCTGAATAAAAATTATTTTAAACAAGAACACTTTTTAATATAAACATTTTATCTTAGATTCATAAAATGTTTGATACTGTACTTGTATAAAATAATAAAGATCTTATAATTCACACTTGCTACTAGTAGTTTTCTTTTTATATGTATACATGTATTCAGTGAACCCTTTAAAAAAATATTTTTTTAATGTGATTTTTTGCATTAGGTTTGCATGTATGTTTTATTAAATTCTTCTTTGATAAGTAAGCAGTTTTTTAATTTGGTGGCCATACTAATGAAGATTAGTACTATATTTTTGAATTTTCATTGGTAATTGCTTCAATTATAAAAAAAATTCAAAACTACATGTATGAAAAATAACTTTATTCATTTGACAGTAAAATTTTGGATATAAATAAACAAATCTGGTGTAATTTTTATATTTAATTATATTCAAAGAACTCCAGTAATTATAAAGTATGCTAACTTAAATCTAGCAAAGGAGGGTTGTAATCTTCCAACTCCTGTCACATCTGCCCTTACCTACCTGGAATTATGCTCGAAAAATTATCAAAATATGGTCGAGTGGAGGATGCCTCCTGTTCATCATTGGTATGCAGGCAGGTAATAGACTTGATCTGACCCTAGCCCTCGTGACAGATGCTTCCAGATTACACTCGCGTCTTGCCAATGGTCACATCAAGTGCCTCTCATTCTCGGAGAACAAAAAGATCTCTATCTGTGCAAAGTATCGAAATCACCAGAATTCTCCCAAGCACATGTGTTGCATGGATCTCACAAGTAAAGATATCTATATAGATTCCTTTCTTGTGCACGACTTTTTGAGGGTCAAGGATTTAATGGATATTGACTGACATAGTCAGAATCTGAAGGATTAGGAACAACGATTTACACGAACCCTAAAGGTTCTATTGTGTAAATAACTTTGTATAATTTTAATTAGATAATCAGATAAATGGAGTTTTAATTATTTTGTATGTGAGGTCATCATGCCAGATCTTGTCGAATGCCCTTTTAACATCTGAAAAGACACCAACAGTGTTGGAATTTGTGAGCGAAACATTCATTAATAATATTTGTAACTCATATTAGTTAGTGTAGCGTGGAATGGCCCTCCTGGAACCCGCATTGTTCCGGGGGAATGCAATCTATGGCTTGGTAGTGAGTTTTAATTCTAGTTAAGAGATCATTCTTTCAAAAATATTAGCAGTGGTATTTAACAAACTAACTGGTCTGTAGCCTTGTGTAAATTTGTGTTCCTGACCTGGCTTGGCCAGCATGATTACGTTTGCTTGATTTTTTAACGAGGCATTGATTGTAAATTTTAGTTAAATGTGTGATGACATTTAAAGTTCAATATTTAAGAGCTATGTTGGGAATTTGATTGGGGCCGGCAGTTTTTCTATTCTGCAGTTTCTTAATAATGCCTCGTACTTCAGAGGGGGAGCGTTTGTTGTGAAGTTGTCGAAAAAATGATTTACTAAATTTTCGATTTCTTGTATCTTGTCGTCACAATAGGGTGCAACATTCTCCCTTAAAAAGTGTCTCTTTGAAAGCCTCCGCCTTTTCGAAATCCAAATAAGCCGTTCCACCCGGATTATGTAATGGTGGAAAGGGCACGTAGCGTTTAGTGATTTTCTTATGTAAATTATACAAGGAATCGTCGTCAGGATTTAAAGTTAAGAGAAAATCTTTCCAGATCCTGTTTTTGTGTTGCTGGATTTCTATCCTAATTTGTTTAATGAGAGCATTAACTTCGAGTTTGTATGGGGGTATCTGGTATGCAAGAGATTACGAAATCTATTTTAAGTTCTGATAGCTCTCTAAGGTTTTCAGGAAGGGAAAGGTGTAGAGTGTTAATTAATTTAGTGGAAGTGGAAGCAGAAATTGCATTCGCAACAATGCTGGTAAAATTTTGAACGGTTGAGTCCAAATCATCTATCAGGGGGGTTACCGGGTATGTTGTGATAAATAAATTTTTGAAATTTATAGTTCAGTTAGTTGATTTTAAAGTATGAAGTTTTGGTGGTAGAACATTATTGGTTACTAAGTTAAAGCTAACTGGATTATGATCACTGCTAAGTTCATTAATGGTTAACACTTCAGTATGAGCCAAATTAACTGCAAAGCCGAGTTCAAGAATAAAATTTGTGTGATAAGTGTTGGAGAGTCTGGGGCTACAATATCGGTGCCGACCCAACGGCCCAAAATATTTCTGTTTTGTGTTTGCTCTGTCTGGATTCCAACTCGGGTGTTTTGCATTGAAATCGCCGAACAGAAAGGCTTTGTTGCTATGTGTGAGAATTGCATCGAGTTCTGTAGTATTAAGGGAGCCATATGGAGGTCTATAAATGCACGCTACAGTAATTTTACTGTTGTTTCCTGATTATATTACGATGTATTTTCAAAATTGTTTGATACATTAAGAATGGCGCGGTGTTTGATAGAATTTTTGAAGTAGAGGGCTGTAACCCCCCTCCCCCGTGTTTTGCGGTCACTTCTGTGACAAATGTAGTTTGAAATTCTAACTCGGTCTGCTTCTTGTATCACGATTACGTCGAGGTCGTAATGAATTATGCATTCTTTTAATACTGAGGGTTGCCTAGAAAAGGCGCCATTTAATCGATATTAGCTTGCCTCACTGAAAGACCAATCAGCAGCATTTCGGCGAGTTAGCTGGGTGAAGGTATCTGAAGTCCACTCATCTGTAGACAGTTACACTTCAACAGTGAAAGAGGCATTTGCTCACCGGAATAACAACTGATGAAGGGTGGTATCGATCGATTTAAGCCCTCTTTTTCATCCAATATTAGTTCTATTCGTTCTCGCACTTTACGTTAATTCAAAATTACGAGGTACATCTCCAATAGCCGCTGCGTTATCTTCAGTGGCGTAACGGAAAATATTAGGGTCCCCCCTGCAAAGCCCCAAGCTAAATCTTACAAAGGGTGTGTACTAGGCATCAGTCAATCTTTGGGCCCCTAGAGTCCCCCCCCCCCCGGCAAAGGGGGGGGAGGGAATACGTTACACCACTGGTTACCATAGAGTACGACGTTAATACTCTCTTTCATACCAAGAGATTTTTCTTCCTTTAAAAATTAAAACGATCAATACCCGGTCAAATTTAATATTTCTTTTCGAAGCATCACTTCTTCATTCCAAAATCTCTTACTTCATTTGCGTAATCAGCATCAGTTTTTCATCTTGGGCCCTGGAAACCGAAGATCTACAGGCCAGCTTGGCATGAAGAATCAAAGTGTATAACCAGAAAATCTGGTTAAGTTCAGCTTATCCGGGCACCCAGTGGATAAACCGGCACACCGTACGTAATTCTATAAGATAAGTGATTATTTTAATAATTTTTTAGCTGACTGAAATTAGACCTCTCGGGGGACGCTTATGCCCTGATATTTTAGCTGTTTCAGTGGCATAGCGTACCCCCCCCCCCCTCCGCGGGGGGGGGGGGGGGGGCAGGATTCTAGGAGGCTCAAAAAGCCCGACTAACGCCAGATAAGATCTGGTTTGGGACCCAAAACTTCCCAGGGAGGTCCTAATATTTTCTGTTACGTCACTGAGCTGATTTATAAAATTTTATCATAAAATTATTGACAGATGTTTTTTTTTTCAAAGGCATATCATATATTTATTTTTATTACATTAATGTTATCCATTATTATATTCACAATTTTAAACCATTTTCCCTCCTAAATTTCTGCATCGCATGAATATCCTTCGCCGGATTTTTCTTCCCTTTGCATATTCATATCACTCTCACATCTTCGACCTTTTTTTTTTCTTCCTGTGTGTGTGAGAGAGAGAAAAGAGCTGTTTCTACTGAGATGATCTTTACATTATTTTTGGCTAATGCTAGTTGTTTCTGGTGAACACCTTGGAGTACAATTCAGGACTGAAAGGAACAATATAATTTGATACTGATTAAAACCATAACAGTTATACCTGATACGATAAATGTCGTTTTTGGTTTTCATGTAGTACCATGAGTTTATCAGAGCAATAAAAGTCTTCTTTTAAATTGATGCTGTATGTTTGTATTCAGCCTCATTAATCTGATTTAATGACATGTCTATTGAGAATTAACGCAAAAAATTCGATTAATAATTAAAACTTTATTTTGTGTATTTTGAAACAAAACTGATGTATATCTTAGAACTGTCCCTGTACTGGGAGCTTTACTATGATGAGTTGCAGTGGCGTGACGGTAAATAATAGGGCCCCTAGCCGGATTTTATACAAAGAATTGCAAAACCATAACATAATGTACTTTTACACATCACTAAAGATATTTAAATATTAAACTTATAACTGAATACAAAATCAACCTGAGTCTGAGTAAACAAAGTAAATAACGTATAACATTAGGTAGTATTTATTAAAATAAAAAAATTGACAACAATCGATAGATAACCTGGTAACTTAAATAAAAACAATACACTAAGAAAGACACGAAAACTGTAAAATTATCTTCGATTTCAAATTACGAAAGAAAAAAGGTATCGCTTACCTTGTGTGGCGGTTTGCTTCTCAGTAATCCCTAAAGGGAAATATGTGTGAACCTTCCCTAACCGATGGGGGGATTCAGTCAATCTATAACCAACTTTGGCCGATAACGGAACCCCCGAAATCGGTGGGTGTGCCTACCCACAAAATAGTAGTTTTCAATTTATATTTAATTGTTTGTGTCGTCATAATAAATATTTAAAAAACCTGAAAACATAGACTGATATCTTGAATACGCGACACCTTGTTCGTTTCTGAATCCCAGAATGAGCTTGATCTAAAGTTCGATTGTATTCTAGCATAAATACTGCGACTCTTAAAAAGGACAGTTCTTTGTATGAAGCAAAAATGACTTAATGAAAAAAGAAATAAAAAAGTGATATATTCCGCTTTCTATAACAAAGACACATAACTACTATTACTAATACAGACTGAAAGAAAATGTGTTCCCTTAAATCTGTATCTATGGATGTACCTACAAATGTGCAAAACCACTTCTATTCAAGTCAGGTTCAACGTTTTCATCTTCTGAATCCTTTTTTTAGATAAGAGTATCCTTATTAGTTGAAGTGTCCCAAAATGTGTTTTTTTAGTGTAAATTTTCACTTCCAGGATTTGTTCATCAGGTTCCCTGGCATTACTATTACTAGCACTTGCAGATATTAAAAAGTTACCTAATTTTGCATATTTGCTATTAATATTATACTCCTTTTCCTTTCGAATTTTTCATTTTTGAAAACCACTCAAAGTTTTTTTTTAACTCCACACATTTTAGGGCAACGTTTCTTCTTTTTTACAAAATACCATTTTTTGAACCAGAATATTAAAATCCCATAAAAAAAAAGTTCCAATATTGAAAGCGGGAAGTGAAATATGAAAATGTTTTAATAGTAAAGGAACACACTCTATATTTAAGTGGATTGAATATAAAAATATAGATGACTGTTCTAAAAATAATTTTGTTAAACGTTTCTCATTATGCTGTATTTGATTGAATACTCATAAATCTAGACCAAATAATCAATTAAAATGCTCTCTATACTTTTCCCAAGTATCGTAATACTATTTAACGTGAAAAAAGCATAACAGATGTATGTTATTTACGACTTCGCTAAATGAAAATGAAATATATGAGGGGAGCGGACTATAAATATGCCAATAAGTTACTCCGCTGCTTCGGTAAAAAATAAATCATCTCCTCCCCCCCCTCCCTACAGCTTATATAAAGTATACAATAATAACAACAGTGATGAATTTTTTATCTTCCTAGCATAATAACCGATTCTCTATCTGAGTTGTGTTGTATCTGTTAGTAATTCAGGTTTAAAAAGAAAACCCACTATATATAAAGAAAAATATCTCTCATCATAGGGATACGAAGATACAATCCACGAAGATCCAATAGCCACGTTCCAACAACCAATCAGGACACTCTCTTTCAGTCAGGCCACATTTACAATCTCGATATGGGATGGAGGAACACTTCGCGTTCCGTTTCCCAGCGTCGTCGTCATAGGGATTACAGCACATGAAACAAAATGTTTTTTGATTTGGTAATACGATCAAAGATATCTAACGAGAGTATTTAAGTGTTGATTTTTAATGACGTCAGATCGTCAATTGGAAAATCGCTTAAAAATAGGATTTCTAAAAATCTGAAGCGAATTTTTTGAGAAAATCTACGTTAACGGTGTCAGTCAGGCTTTGGGCTTCCTAGAAGCCATGCCCCCCCCTCGCAGTGCGGGGGTGTACGTTAGGCCACTGATGAGTTAAGTATGCAATGAAGAAACTCTTGCTGATGGTAAACTTGAAGAACCTCTTACAAATTTAAGGGTGAACTTGAAAGATTATTGAGATGAACTAACCTGGTAACGTATTCCTTGCAATTTATCTTCTCCGCCCCCTAAAAGCTATCGTTGACAATTATTTTCAAAATGCTTTTCGTATTCCATTGTTGAGTATGTCATGGAGCTTTAAAAGGTTAGGTACGGAAAATACCACTACCTTTATCAAATTTTGCTTTTTAAATAATGTTTTGGAGATTCAACATTATAGGGTTTTTATAAAAACAGTAAATTTATGTATCGGTTCATGGACTACAACAGAAGTGGGACCAGGGGCGGACAAACCGGACCCCTGCCCGGGGCGGCATTTGGATCAAATTTAAATATATATATATTTACAAAAAAATTTTTGGTATTTCATTTAACGCATCTTATTTTTTTATTTTGTTCTCTGTATATTTAACGACAGTTTTCTTTTATGTTCAAACTTGAAGGATTTGAGGCGGGAGTATATGTTAAAGCATTTCATAAATGTTTACACATCTTTAACTAGAAACTTTCTCCCCACCCCGAAGTGAGGTCACAATTGACATTCCTATCACCCTTACGGTGTCCGGTTTCAGCTTACGAAAAGGGGACAAGAGTAATAAGAGATTTGGGTAGATAGAGCCACAGGAGATGCTTTATTTTAGTCTTGAGTGTAATTATTATAAACTAAAACAAACGCTTGTGATCCTCACCATTAGAAGACTATTTTTCGAAGTTGGTCTGCTTAAATAGATGATTCCTTCTCCTTCTTTTCATTCGTTCGAAATAATAAGTAATTACGTTTTTAATTTCGAATTATTTTGGATTTTTTAAGACTTAAAATAATATAGAGAGAGGGGCGGTATTTTCCATTTTTATCCGGGGCGGCAGAACTTCTAGATCCGGCCCTGGTGGGACCTTTGAACTACATTCTGTAAAGCGCTCGCAGTAGATGTATTTGTGTCATTAGTAGTAAAGCCTTTTTTTTAAAATCAAATTATGCTTTTTGTACCTTTTAGGTAAACATTTATTCATTTAATCTTATTGCATTCTTAAAATACTTATTCATTTCTGATTTTTAAAAAAATGAAATCGTGCTACATCAGGTCATGGATGATTAACTGTACGTCAATGTTGCACCCAAAAGGTATATGAGAGTTAGTGGTGACGGACCTCCATCGAGTGATGTGGCCGCGGTAGCCGAGTGGTATAGGTATCGGACCATGGCTTACCTTGTCATGAGTTCGAGCCCAGTACCATTAAAAACCCGCCGTGTAGGGCAGCGATGCATGTTAAATCTGTCGAGAGCTGAAACGTCCTCCCGTTGGTGTGATGTGGTAGTTAGGAGAAGGGGGTGCCAGCTCAGGTGTCGTCCACGTCACTTGACCATGGTTCAAAATTACGTGGTCCGTCGCCAAAAGCCCTCGTGTAGCTGAACAGTGCGACGTTAATATTCAATCAATCAATCAACCATCGAGTGATGAGGATAACCTCCGAGTTGGCAACCCATTTCCTAAGCCTCCACACCAAATCAATGTGAAGATTTTTGAGCCTCGACAGATTTAACATGCATTAGCCCCTCTATGAAACGTGTCTTTAGGGGGTGTGCCACAATTCAAATCTACAGCTTTACAGAAACACCGCCAAGCCCGAGATCACAACCATGACCACACTCGGCTACTGTGGCCACAATACCATGAACTAATACAAGTATTTACCTTTCAATTACATAATCAATATTGGTATCGACAACTTTTTTTTTCATATTCATAGTCGTTTATGTATTTGATAAAAGTATGCTTATAAATTGGTGAAATTGTCGAACCGGCCGCTTTTCCGCCAAATTTTGAAAAATCGCCAATTTGGCGCGTTTTTGAGTGATGTGTTTTGGAGTAGCAACCCTACCACAACACGCAACGTCGGAGCGCGAAACTCAAGATGGCGGAAGGAAAATCATTTAAAAATAGCATTTTAAAGTTTTGAAACTGAAAATCGTTGTAAAAATTAGGCATCTAAAAATGGAAATAAATTCACTTACCTTTAAAAAATGCTGCTTTTTCCGACATTTATGATGACGATGAGTTGCCTACTGAAATTATACTAGTGTGCGACTGCATATTTCTGAGAGCACCTTCCAAAACATTTTTATTTTTGCATCACTAACAAAACGGTGCACAAATCCATATTACTCAATTCAAACCAAAACCTTTTCCTTACACTCCTAAATACATGATGGATATCCTCTTTCACACTGGACTGAATTCTGCAGTACCATTCAAAAACCATCATTCACTTTTTTACCCGTCTTTCTCTCAATTCCATACTTTTTCCACATTTCGGACATACATACGATGATCCAATCAAACCTTTCATTAACCATTCAAAAACAGCTTTCTTTCCAAGCACAGGCAACATGGCAAAAAAAAAACTTTCACAATATTAATTGTAATTTTTCATGCATTCATTCAAATTCTCTCTTAATCACATCGTGGCAATCTGTGAAAATTTATGCGGAGAAAAAGAGTAATATTACCTGTGAAAATGATTCCACAACGAAAAAACGAATCGAAAGAAAACTTCTGGTGTAACGGAATTTCCGGAGCAAGCGAAACTAAATCCGTTGAGAAAGGTCTCTAAAGTCGTTAAAAAAAAAGAGAGAGAGAGCTGCGCAAGCGCATTAGTAATTATCGTTAATTTTTAAAGTAGTAAAAACTCTCTGCCCATGAGCGAGAAAGACCGTTGAAGAATTAAATTGTTAAAATTAAAAAAAAAAACGAATTACGCATGTGCTAACTTGCCGCGATATCGTTGAAACTGTTAAAATTAAAGAATTCTACTGCGCATGCGCAAAATTTGGGGGGGGGGG
>BMAV01027073.1:145363-164893 GCA_019973955.1 Trichonephila inaurata madagascariensis
TCAGTACCACTAAAGACCCGCCGTGTAGGGCAGCGATGCATGTTAAATCTGTCGAGAGCTGAAACGTCCTCCCGTTGGTGTGATGTGGTAGTTAGGAGAAGGGGATGCCAGCTCAGGTGTCGTCCACGTCACTTGACCATGGTTCAAAATTACGTGGTCCGTCGCCCAAAGCCCTCGTGTAGCTGAACAGTGCGATGTTAATATTCAATCAATCAATCAATCAACCATCGAGTGATGAGGATAACCTCCGAGTTGGCAACCCATTTCCTAAGCCTCCACACCAAATCAATGTGAAGATTTTTGAGCCTCGACAGATTTAACATGCATTAGCCCCTCTATGAAACGTGTCTTTAGGGGTGTGCCACAATTCAAATCTACAGCTTTACAGAAACACCGCCAAGCCCGAGATCACAACCATGACCACACTCGGCTACTGTGGCCACAATACCATGAACTAATACAAGTATTTACCTTTCAATTACATAATCAATATTGGTATCGACAACTTTTTTTTTCATATTCATAGTCGTTTATGTATTTGATAAAAGTATGCTTATAAATTGGTGAAATTGTCGAACCGGCCGCTTTTCCGCCAAATTTTGAAAAATCGCCAATTTGGCGCGTTTTTGAGTGATGTGTTTTGGAGTAGCAACCCTACCACAACACGCAACGTCGGAGCGCGAAACTCAAGATGGCGGAAGGAAAATCATTTAAAAATAGCATTTTAAAGTTTTGAAACTGAAAATCGTTGTAAAAATTAGGCATCTAAAAATGGAAATAAATTCACTTACCTTTAAAAAATGCTGCTTTTTCCGACATTTATGATGACGATGAGTTGCCTACTGAAATTATACTAGTGTGCGACTGCATATTTCTGAGAGCACCTTCCAAAACATTTTTATTTTTGCATCACTAACAAAACGGTGCACAAATCCATATTACTCAATTCAAACCAAAACCTTTTCCTTACACTCCTAAATACATGATGGATATCCTCTTTCACACTGGACTGAATTCTGCAGTACCATTCAAAAACCATCATTCACTTTTTTACCCGTCTTTCTCTCAATTCCATACTTTTTCCACATTTCGGACATACATACGATGATCCAATCAAACCTTTCATTAACCATTCAAAAACAGCTTTCTTTCCAAGCACAGGCAACATGGCAAAAAAAAAACTTTCACAATATTGTAATTTTTCATGCATTCATTCAAATTCTCTCTTAATCACATCGTGGCAATCTGTGAAAATTTATGCGGAGAAAAAGAGTAATATTACCTGTGAAAATGATTCCACAACGAAAAAACGAATCGAAAGAAAACTTCTGGTGTAACGGAATTTCCGGAGCAAGCGAAACTAAATCCGTTGAGAAAGGTCTCTAAAGTCGTTAAAAAAAAAGAGAGAGAGAGCTGCGCAAGCGCATTAGTAATTATCGTTAATTTTTAAAGTAGTAAAAACTCTCTGCCCATGAGCGAGAAAGACCGTTGAAGAATTAAATTGTTAAAATTAAAAAAAAAAACGAATTACGCATGTGCTAACTTGCCGCGATATCGTTGAAACTGTTAAAATTAAAGAATTCTACTGCGCATGCGCAAAATTTCCCCCCCCCCCCACGACTTTTCCTTCACTGGAAAACAAATTCAGAAGGGTTACCAGATTTGGCGAGAAAACACTTGGCGCGAGAAGCGCCCGATTCGACAAATCAACCATAAATTTTTTCCTCATCTCTACCATTTTACATACAAGTACAATAAATGAATCTGAACAAATTGTAAACAAAGCCTATAAGTTACACATCAGAGAATGTTCAATCTAAAAGGTGACTCAAGATCTGCTCTAATGCAACACCCAGTGTGTTTTACCTCTAATCGAACAAACATATTCCATAGAGATACATCATAATTATCACAGAAAGCCTTTGTCTTTGCCTTGTATCTTTGAAGGCCTGGTTTTCTCTTCTAGTGAACATTTACCATAGATGTTATTTACAAGCAAAAGCAAAAAAAAATACAATTTTTCCTAAGTAACAATGAAGACTAATTCCCAACACTAATAATTCAAAACAAGGTACTACAATACATATATATATGGGAAATTTCCACAAGAACATTCTTTAGAGGGCGCTTGCAACGCAGCCACCAGCGAAGTAACGAGGGAGATGGGGATTCAGCGAGCGGACTCTAGACGCGGAGGTTGAAGATCTGGAGCTAAGAAAAAAGAGCAACGAGAACAGTGGCTGAATAGGAACCCACCACCCGTTGTTCACAAGAGAGACGCGTACGTCACTCTCAACACCCAAATCAGAGGCCATCGCGAAGATTAAGTGTCATCAATTGTAATAGAGCTGTCGTTAATCGAAATGTAAATATTTTATTATATGTGTAAACTTCTGTCGTAGTGAGTAGAACTGTATCTATTGTCCAGCATTAAATGTTAGTTCAGCAAAAAATGAGTGTAATCATTGAATACCCCTAGAACTGTGCAATAATCCTACATATACATGAAATAAAACTTGAATTGGTGCATAATTTGTCATGGCATATTTATTAAAATGATAATTATTTTAGATGGTTCATATTTTACATTTGATTGGCATTGACGAAAAGACAGGGCGTGGCCGATGGTGAGTGATTACTGTATATTAGATACATTTTCTATGCTTTATTCAATGTTATGCTATACATATTCAATGTTATTGACAAGGCAGTCGTGATTAGTAACTCCAGTTTATTGCACATCTTGAAACGCATAGGCGTATTACAAACATAAAGCATGGACGACACTACACAAAACAAAGAAACTGCGACACTACGATATGCAGCCGGCTACATGATTAAAGACAGAAGAGAGCGAATTCTAAAAATCTCACTATTTATACTCAATGGGAAATCACATGATTTGGAGGTGGATGGTTGTAGTTCAAGATACTCTTGTTAGGCGGGTGGCTAGGTTATTCATTAAACGCGTGTCCTGATGGAATGGACCATAGAAAAATCACAAAGCTATTAAAGATTAAATTACTGGGATTACAACATAAAACAAACATCTGATTTTCAAAATATCTTGCTGTACACAGTCTGTCTCTTCTACCCTTTCTTCAACACTTCTCTCATTGAAAATTAAGACATCCATCTGTCTTGAAAGCATAACAACACATGCAAGTAATTGAAAATTTATTGCACACAGACAGCAAACTGTTTTCAACTCCAATGAGTCTATTAAGATGAACTCCAGTGGGACAGGAGCTTGGGTGAATATTAAATTCTTTGAAGGCTTCCTTTCATGGAAACCCACTGCTTTCACCACCATTTTTGTGCATTCAGATGCCAATAAATATCACTCAGAAACTGTATGCAAAAAGTGTCACTAAGTACAACATATCTTGACTGTTCTTGGGTAATGACTATTTATGAACAATGAATGTAACATAGGTTTGCCATCCTTTGACTAGAGCTACACATTGAATTTTTGATGAATCATATAATTATGAGCTTAACAGACGAGAATAACATTTTAATAAATATTTCATTCTCTTAATTAAAGCACTCCACAATGAGAGGGTTTTGAGATTCAATTGAATTAAAAGTGCAGCGACACTCACCAAGCTCTTCTTTTAAGAAAATTTGTCTTGTGATCATTTACCTTCAACCCATGCATTCCTTAAATAACTTGTATTTTCAAAAAGGTCCATTCAACTTTTTAAATTGACCTTTTGTGATGAATATTAAAAGCAAAATATGTATTGTATGGGAGTCATTACTTAAAAAAAACAGGGGGGAAAAACTTTTGACTAGAATATTTTTGTAAGTAAATGAAGTGTTCAATAAAAATATATTAAAATGAAATATAATGTACTAAATATATGTATACACAAATATATATTTATCAATTAATAAAAATACAAAACTTTTAAGTATATTTCCTATGGTACCAAAAATAGTTTATTTTCGATTGCGTATGCAAGCATTCAGAAATGTTTTCTGAGTGACAATATAGAACAGAAAGTTAAGATGTTTTGAAACAGTGGTAAAGTATCATTTTTAAAGCAGTGTTTTTAAAAAGTGGTAATTTTACACTTGCCTCCACATTTGGCTGCTTACTACAGTATACCACTAAAGAAAAATTATTTAAAAAATTTACGAGACTGAAATAGAAAAGGCAATTATTATTTACATATTATTTGAATGCAATTTGAAGGTACCTTAGGTAATTTTATAATACGGGGTGAGTACAAATGATGGACACAATTTTAAAAAATCCTATTTTCAAAAGTACTGCATATATTACAATAAGTGATACATGAATGTAAAGAGTAATATACCAAGTTTTTTTCCACTAATGATCAACAGTACATTCAAGATCGCTGTGATTGAAATCCAAACATAGCGAAAATGATAGAGAAGAGTTTTTGCGTATCAGAGTATGCATGGGTTTCTTCCGTTATTTCGGTACAATTTGAGCATTTAGAAATCACTACGGAACGGAAAAGAATCACCAACCAACAAGAGTATTCCGAGATGGTATTATCAATTTAAGGAAACAGGTTGCTTGTGTAAAAAGAGCAGTGGCTGGTCAAGCATCTCGGAAGAAGCAGCAGATAGGGTAAGGCAGAGTTTTGTTTGAAATCCATGGCAGTTTACATGAGTTGCCGCCTGTAAACTTGGAATGCCCCAAAAAAACAGCATGAAAATTTTTTCAAAAATAAATAAATAAATTTCAAGAAGTATCATTTGCAATTGACAGAACAAATAACGGAGGACGACAACTAAGCATTTGTGCAGCATCACAAACCATTGGTAGAGAGATGCTACAAAATATACAGATTGAACAAATGCAGCGTAACAAGAGGGTCACACATCAAACATTCATAACAGAAAAATACTTCTCTTTACATTCATGTATCACTTACTGAAAAATGTGCAATAGTTTTGATAATATGATTTTTTAAAATCAAGCCCATCATTTATACTCACCAAGTATATACGTATTTTTTTATAAATACTTTTTTTTTGTATAACACAAATGTATTGAAAAATACTGGTACTACTTTATAAAATCTTTTATTTATCAAATTGCAAAGTTATTCAAAAAAAATATTTTTTTAAATAACATTTAAAAGAATACAGAATCCATTTATGTATGGTAATCAGGAGTCCATGGTTACTAAACCATGAGTTAAATGAACTGTGAATTACAACATTAACATAAATTGGGCAATGAAAAATGATCGAACAATGGTATGAATTTTTTGTGATTTCAGTTAATCACAAAATAAAAATAATACTGTTATTTTAACAACCATCTTCTATGGATTGGTTTTTTTTTTTACATCATTTTGTTTCTTCTTAATCTTTTGCACATCAATACAAAACAGTTGAAAGCACAATTTCATAAATCACTTGATTTTGAAAAATCAAAATCAAATTCATACATATAAAATAAAAAGAAAAAAAGTATTAATGTGTACTCTTAACAAGGCATCATGAAAGCACCTGAACTAAACATTAATCTGAATTCATTAAATAAAAAAAAGAAATTAAATAAAAAAAAGAAACGAGTCTTGCAGAAGTCGCATATGATGTGTAACATCTGACATGTTATCGTAGTAAATACGCGATATTAACTTTTTTCCTGAAAAAAATATGAATTGGGTATGATTCGAAATAATTTTCTATCAAATAATTATATCTTTTGTTAATTAAATACAATTTTCATTAAAGGAGTAATGCAATATTTTATCAAAAATAATTATTCTTGTTCAATTTGGGGAAGAGCGGAGACAATAGACTTATGATAACTAAAATATGACACATATACTTGTGATTTCAAAGTATTTAAAAACCGTTGAAAAACAGCGTCAATAACAGTACCACTGTTATCAGTCAAAATATTTTGTTTTGTGTTAATTTCGAGCTTGAGTTCATCATTCATAAAAGCTATGAGTGGCTCAGCTTTTGGCAAGTTAAAGTTAAAATCACCACTCAAAATCAGGGGAAGCGAGTGATAATTTTTTTAAGAGCAGAACCACCTTCATTATATGGTAAATGTATAAAATGCAGGAAATCTTTAACTTTTTTTTTAACCGTTTGGTTCGAAGAAATGTATACAACCACCGAAATAACTGTTTGTCCATTTTCAAATAAGCATTCTGCCGCACTTATGTCCCCCAATATCGTGACTATCATCGTAGGGTGGATGACCTGAGTACCCAGCTCTTTCGAGCTACAACCTCACATCAGTAGGTATTTGAGACTGTACACGATTGACTTTTGCCCTTTGTGAAGTTTAAATGCTTTAAATATAAAATAAAAATACTGGGGATTTTGGGAAAATAAAGATTTAAAATATTAAAATTGAGAAAAGAAGCTTTAAAGTCAGCACAAAGTACCGAAAAAAAAGTTAAAATTTCGATCTTGGGTGGGTGGGGCTAAACTGACCAATGGGAATACAGCTAGGATCATGAAAAAGTAGTTGAAAATAAAACAGAAAACAGCTTTTTAAATGCTATTAAAAAAAAACTATCATGAATAAAAATGGTAGAGAAACATTTAAATAAAAAGAGATCAGTTGGAATAATTTTCTGAGGAAAATTAAAGAGTAAAAATTGAAAAATGGAAGAATCTGAAGATTGAACCCAATACAAAGCATTGGGGGCGAATGACTCTAACCACTAGACCATGGGGGACTCGTGGAAAGAGGTGAAATAAGCATTTAAGATGGAGGAAGTGAAATTTGAAAGGAGAAAAATAGTTACATGAAGAGGGGATCTGAGAGAATATATCGTGACTATCGGATTTAAAGCCAAGTACTCGAGAGCTTGATGGCTACTAGAGTTGGACCCCCACGCGAGGGTTGCGAAAAGACACAGCCATGCACTTTCATTGGTCAGATGAAGTAGCGCGTGCTTACGTCACATTCTGTTACACACATCCGTCCCTTTTCACGAAATCACTCCCACAAATATCCAGCAACCGAGAGGAAAGATGTTACACATTAAAAATAAGAATTATGACATCACATTGTCCACAACTGAAAAATATCACAAACACTTGCATAACAACTGTGACGTAACATATATCCCAGCACCAAAGGGTTCTACGATTCTGGGGGGCCTCAAACCAGGCTTTGCAAGGGGGCCCTAATACTCTCTGTTACGCCATTGCGTAGCAAGGAACCAAAGTAAAACTGCATGTTAATGATGTCTGACTGTATATTGCTTTCCTTTCCTACTAATTTGCAACAAATACTTTATTAATGTGAATCAGCATAAATCAAATTCAATAATTATTGTTATTAAAACTTCCTATAATTACAAAACCAAAATTTTTCTCACTGTTAGTGATTTTTACTTTCATAAATTGTATTAATTACAATATTTTATTCCAAAAGGTAATATATATCGATGGAAAAACTGAAATACTATTGAAACTTGATAACTTTATTAAAAAAATTAAGAACAATGACAGTGGTACAAAAATTCATAAAATATAATTTTTAATATATAACAATTGTATAATTTAGCAAAATGGAATAGACATGCATATATAAGTTATTTATTAATATTGTACTTTGAAACAATTCAAGAGTTCATGGCAAAGGCCCTCATAACAGAACCATGATTCTAGGAATCAAGGTGACATCTCAGCTAGCACCCCAGTTCTCTAAACTTCCCGACCCCACCATGTGAGGACTTTGAATTTTACCAAATTCAATGTGCATTAATCTCTTTATACAGCGGATCTTTAGGACACCAGGACTAGGACCTGTGGCATAACAGAAACATAGCTGCCATAAGTTTATAATCAGGACTACTCAGCCACTATGGCCACAAATATAAATAGGAGTTGATTTCAACAATCAAAAAAAGGTGCATATAAAAATATTTTTAAACTTGTTAAAAGAAAATTTTGTGTATCACATTTCCATTTGTTTAAATTTTGAAGCATTCTAACTTATAAAAAAAAAATTTAATCTATGTTGGAAAAATTAAAAACCTTATTATAATAATGACAAATGAGAAAATGATGTATTTACAATGATTTTTCATCACAGTCCAAAAACGATCATTAACTGATGATCACCAATTCCCAATTTTCGAAGTAATTCAAAATCAAATTGTTACTTTTTGTATATTATGTTTACACTAGTTACATTTTGAAGCATTCTTATTCAAAACACACTGTTATATTTATGTATAAGAAACTTAAAATCTAATAACAATAATGAGAATGAGAAAGTGATGTATTTACAATGACTATTCATCCCAGTCTCAAAAATGACCATGAACCGGTGATCACTAATTCTCGATTTTCAAAGCAAAGTTTAACGTTCAAAATCTTTTAACACATTTCCCCATGGATATTGATCCACATCATAAATCGAGTTGCTTGTCACAACACGGAGCAGTTTGTAAAATTTCTTCACTGTTGATCTCTAAGGGAAAAGTTTAAATATATTGTTAAAAACTTTCTGAACATAAATCTTATTATAAAAAGCAATTTACAAAATTGAAAACAAAGGTTAGACAGAGCAGTGATTAGAGAATTGAGATTGAGATAATATTAACATCGCACTGTTCAGCTACACGAGGGCTTTTGGCGACGGACCTTGTAAGTTTGAACTACGGTCAAGTGATGAGGACGACACCCGAGCTGGCACCCTTCACTCCTAACTACCACACCCCCCCCAACAGGAGGACGTTTGAGCTCTCAACATATTTAATATGCATTGCTCACCTACACAGCGGGTCTTCAGTGGAACTGGGCTCAAACTCATGAAACACCAGCTACGAGTCCATTACCTTGACCACTAGGGTACCGCGGCCACATGATTTAGAGAATCGGGTATTTTTAAGGAATAACTTCATTCTTAAATATTCCATATATATTAAGAGTTAAATAAAAAATTATAAAATCATTTAAGATGTATCATTATTCATAATAAAAAAGGAGCATCAAAAGCTAAATAGTTCCTTTTATATAATCAATTTTAAATTTGTATTACTTGCATATATTTACAAGCTTTAAAAATTACCAAAAAATAGTTTACAATATATTATACAAAGTTTGAAACTAAATTTTTACTGTACATACCTGATTTTTGCACAATTCATTAACACTGGGTTTTATTCTCGCTTTATTTAATAAATGATGAAAAAGTTTTCCATCAAAATATCGCCAAGGCATAATATGTATCACAGGAATAGGAGATCCACATGTACTTAAAACCAAGAACATAGTTGATACACCACACAAGAAGAGAGTACATAAGTTTACAGCATCAGCATCCAACCATGGAATCTAATGTATAAAAATATTAATTTTTAATATTGAAGGATCATATAATCATGACAGTTAAAACTATATATAGTTTTATCATTAAAAAATTTCCATAAAATCATTAAGTTAGTGCTTTTTGTCCATTTTAAATGTATGTAAGATCACAACTCTTTAAAGGCTCAAAGGCTTTTTTACTCAAATTATAAATTTTGCATTTTCAGTATAAAAAACAGTTGAAATATTTTACATAATATTAACCCATTCAGGACAATGATCACATATGGAATTTGGAATGATTATAAACTATAAATTTTGGCATATTCTATTACAATAATGATTTTATTTGAATTTTTAAATGAAGTTAGGCTTAACAGGAAAAATTGTCAGGTCCTGAACAGATTAAATTAATTCAAATGTCTATATAGATTCTTAAATATATTTCTTAGCTATATGCATTTGAAATAAAATTTAAATTTCAAAAAAAAAAATAATAATAATAATATACCGTAAAATATGGTGTATAACACACTTTTAACACAAAAAGTAGGATAGAAACTTACGGATGCACAAAAATTATACGCTGGGTATAAAAATGATAACTTTAAAAAGAAAAGAGATGAGCATAAAAAAAATAATAAATTTTACATATATCAAAATTCTGTTTATTTAAAAGAAATGACATTTCTTATGAACTTAAAGGGTTGTAGTTTTAGAAATATACCGTTTTTTTTTTCAAAAGCTTGGGATAATACCTCAAATAAATACTTGAAAACATACGAGCATTGCCCTTGTACATTTCAAGTTCCTTTGTAAAACGGGGGGGGGGGGTACTATGTACGATGAATATACCTCAAATTTTTAAAATGTAGCTTGATAGTTAGGTGTGTGTAATATGTTAGATTTTAAGGCACTTTTCAATTCTACTCACTGGTAAATTTAGCAGCTCTTTAATTTTTTTATTCCATAAAGCTTGAGCAACGAAAACAGCAACTTCCAGAGGTTGAATAAGTGGACTCTCTTCTAAGCCTCCAATTAAAGAACTAAGAGTGCAAGCTAAAACAATGTGATCATTTGGTAAGTCAGCTAAAAGATCAAATTTCATTGGTATCTCTAGAATATGCCAAAAAACTTTTAACTTCTCCTTTGATGATAATTTGAACCAAAGATCTTCTATTTTTGGAACTGTATAGAAAAAACAAAGTTTTAAAAATTTTTATGGTATAAAAAAATTACTTCAAGCATAAAATCCTTATTACTTATGCAAGTAAAGAAAATATGAATAATTTAATCTAATTTTAACTAATGTCTAGAGATAAAATTCTTATTTAAAAAAATTTCATATTTATAATATAATTCCTTCATTTCTCAGTGGCACGACAGACCAGGATGGGCCTTGGCCTTCTCAAGAAGCCTTTTCCAGGCCAGCCTTCTTCCTGCCAGTGTTCTCCAGTTCATAGTTCTCAAAATTAGGAGATCTTTTTCTAGGCCATCAATCCATCTGAGATTTGGCCTGCCCCTTCTTCGTGTGCCGATTGGTTGAGCATTGAAGACTTTTTTTAGAGGTGCGGTCTTTGTTCATTCTGATAACATGACCTGCCCATTAAATTCACTGTATTTTGATGAAGTTGACAATGTCAGATTCCTTATATGATCGATAGATTATAATATAATTAGGCTTATATATATGATGCTCAAAATAAACTCAGTGGTGCAACAGCCTAAGAGGGCTAAGACCTACTGTGTCCATCTCAGTTTTCATGGCCTTGGGCACTTAGGTGCATGAGCAGATGTTCTGGTCAGGTGGTCAGTCTGAGGCAAAACTCCCAGAGTTTAGTTCCCAAGCAATCTTGGTATTCATTTTTCGACCCACTGAGGGACCACTTCGAACCCACATGACACAACAGACTAAGAATATATCTGTACTAAATATAGATTTTGAAAAAAGTAGATTTTTATTTTTAACATGATAAATAACGAAAGTATGATGAAAAACTTTTTGTTTTACAACCATCCCTTACTGATATAATCAGCATATGCAACTCCATATAATTATCTAAAAATTTTACAAAATTCTCCATATTATAAAAAACAAAGAGTTACAAATATCAATGGTATCAAGCTCTAGAATAGAGATCCTCAACTGCATCCTTTATAGCTCTACATTTGACTTTTCAATAATGAGACTCCTATTTAATTAATGTGAGTGATACAGCCATTTCACTTATTTAGGTTCAGAAATTAACAATAGAAACAATTGTTCTACTGAAATCCAAAAGAGAATTACTATGGTTAATAGATGTCTTAATGGAGTACGAAAATATATAAAAACGAATTTAATCAAAAGAAAAAAAATAAAGGTTTTATTGTATAAAAGTCTTTTAAGATCAGTATTAACTTATGCATGTGAAACTTGGACCATGTCTCAAACAGATGAGAATATCATAAGTACCAATGAAAGAAAGATTCAAAGATTTATTTTTGGAGAAATTCAGGAAAGTGGAACGTGGGGAAGATCAAATTTCAAGCTCTATCACTCATATAAAGAATCTGTCATTGTTAACTTGATCAAAATACAATGAATTAAATGGGTAGATCACGTTGTCAGAATGTACAAAGACTGCACCACTAAAAAAAGTCTTCAATGCCCAACCAATTGGCTCACGGAGAAAAGGCAGGCCGAATCTTAGATGGATTGATGGCCTAGAAAAAGATCTCTTAGTTTTGAGAACTAAGAATTGGAGAACACTAGCAGGAAGAAAGCTTCTTGAGAAGGCCAAGTCCCACCCTGGGCTGTCGAGCCACTGCGGAAGGAAGGAAGGAAGTACAGCCATAAGTGCGCCCAGAAAACTTTTCACATGAGCTACTTGAGTACAAAAGAATGTCCAGACCATAGATGCATATTCTATGCAATGCTGCAATTCAGATAGTTGCATATTGTTACCCAATGACTTTTGGCACTCCAATGCATTTATTTAACTTCAAAATGTGTTTTCACATTTTATAGAATTTTGACAAAATAAGTCATGAATTCTGTGATGAGTTGGTTCTGGTAAACATTAGTTTTTAGAATAAGCTATTGATAATTAATTTAAACAAAGTGTATTGTAGTTACCAATTTTGGCTAACCTATTTCAAGTTTAACCATCTGCATATGGCTAACTTTTTATACTTTCTGGTTCTGAAATACGGGGCGATTTTTTTATATTTTCTTTATCTACATATGTTACAATTCACATCTTCATCAGTTGTTTTAATATAATACAAGAATTTTAATAGCTTTTAAGTTTTCAAAAAATGTATAATACGGTGCCTGCTATTTTAGCAGGCAGGGCTTATAAGTTAAAAAATTCATGGGATATTTTTATTTTCAGATGAATATAATTTTTAAACATTTTTTCTGGAAAAATGTTACAGAAATTTTGTAATAAAACAGAAAAAAATAAAGGAATCAGTTTTACTTAGTTAGAACCCTTACTAATATTATAAATGAGAAAGTATGTTTGGATGTGTTTGTTCCTCTTTCACACAAAAACAACTGAACGGATTTTAATGAAACTTTACAATGATATAGCTTATACATTAGAATAACACATAGGCTATAATTTATAGCAATATTGTGTGAAGTCTCCAAAATATAATGATAATTGTCAAATAAGTAGGGAAAAATTCTGCAATCTGCAAAAAATCCTGCAACAGAACATATCTATCTTTTATGTGGGAAGCAAAACTTTCCTGTTTTGTTTTGTCTACGCCATGAACTGCGGAAGGCTTGAACAGATGGAGCGTGAGGCAGATTACAATTTTAGCATAAAATAAATACAACAGAAAATAATATTAACCTATTGCACTTCTAGATATAAATTATTTACACTATTTTAAGCGTTCATTACACAAAATTTATAACAATGTGTTTCTTTTGCTGAGCAGAGATCAGCTTAAGAAGGTGTTTTCAAAAATCAACCCACAAGAGTTACAGGGAGTTATAAACAAAAAAAAAATCCTTTTTATCAGATATTAGATCTACAGACATAAAATTTCACAAATGTGGTGTTTTTTTTTGTTGTTGTTGCTCAACTGAGATATGCAAAAAGCTTTTTTTTTTGTTTAATGTGCAATTCACATAAAATTAACTCATTAAAAATTTCTTTATCCTTCAATCAGTATTGTTTAATTTTTCAATTCACCCATGCAAAGAATGGGTATACCAGTTAGTATGTACATAAATAAGGGGGGGAAAAAGCAATAAAATCATTATTAGTAAATATGACAATTTATATTGCTCTTAGAAATAAAGACTTTATTATTTTTACTGACATCACTATTAAAGACATTTTTCATAAATACTTATCGAGTGAAAGACAAACAAAAAAAATATGCAACCTCACATATATGGGGGGGGGCCGAATCAAGCAACAGAAAAAAAAATCATGAACCCTCTAGTGCCAACTAGCAGCGAAAATAAGCATCAAATGATGTTTTTTTAACCTATACGGGGAAAGAGCGGGATAAGTATTGAAATAAGAGGAAAAAATTCTTCACCCACGATTTTCACATGACCAGTAATCAAGGACGAAATTGATACCACGCTCAAATCGCAGGAGCCTTGTGCTGAGGGTTAATCACATCAACACAAGCAATAAGAGCTGTAAATTAACATCCTGACTAGTAAAATGAAAATTTGGGAAATACTTGGATGTCTTCTGATACTATCTTTTTTTTTTAATATGGGTAGATATGCTCATATTGATTCATGAAAATCTTTCATTAATGTTCCAATTTATTTACTTTAGCCTAAATGTTTATATATTATTCAAATAAAATGGGGTGGACCTAGGTACACAGGTCTCTCCTACATTTTATATGTTCTTAGATCACATCTGTTCTATAAATATATTTAACACTTAAGAAATCCTATTAGTGGTCCGCAGGATTTAAATTATAAATTTTCTGATGGGTGAAGTCAAAAAGTTTGGTGACCACTGATCTACATAACAAATCTTAAAATATAAATGTAAATAATGTTCAACAAATCATGATTATAAAATACCAATAAGATACAAAGATATCCTAACAGATCTAATAAATATTTTTTACTTAAAGTTAAAAAGAGGAAACTAAATTTTAACAAATATTCATATTTATATTAATTTACAAAAATATTTTTCTTACTCAAAACAATCATACTAGTCAGAAAGCCATGTGTAAATGTTGCATATATATGTAAATGTAGGTTTCTGATAAGAGATATTCTACAAGTTCTTGCCACTATGTAATATAATGCTTACCAACATTTCTGGCCACTGAAAGATTTTTTAGCGGTAGTGGCTTCACATATTCAGGTTCGTCCATAGAATTTCCTTGGTATGCACACCATTCATCTATAATAATTGAATCTCCACTTCTGGTTTTACCTGGGTTTGCTACAGAATGAGGAGGTACAAAACAGTTGAAAAGCACCCCATAACAACGCTGTCGAATTTCTCTGTATAATATGGCACATGGAAGTCTTGATTCATCTTCTAGCACCTGAGATAAAGCAAGAGTATTAAATAAATCAAAATAATAAACTATTTAAATTAATTAAATAATAACTATAAATAATAAGAAATTATGTATTACAAATTAATTACAAAGCATATTCAACTTGAGATATGAAACTAATCTGCACTTTGGTTTATCAATAAGGCTTCATTGTTTTTAATATAGAAATGTATAAAATATAAATAGGTTATGGTCTTATTCTAAAATTAGGTTTCGATCAGAAAAAAATGAAGAATATAACTTCATTAACCCCTTAACAGTTGCATAATTTTGAAAAAAAAAATGGTCATAAAAGTGCCTATTTTTTTTATTAAAGAAAATTATATAAAATTAAATGTATGTTCAATATATGTATTTATTTTTAAATTTTGGGTAAATTTTTAGCTTTAAATACAAAAAATTAATTTTTTAAGAAAGTCAACATTTAGAGTTATTATGACTGAATGTTGGTTTTCTAGCAAAGAGAATAAATTTTAAAAATCATACGTTTTAAACATTAAAGGAGAATTTTATTACATTTACATGCAAATGTAAAAATACATTAGCAATTTTTTCTTGTGAGATAAATTTCAAAGCATGAGATGCAAAAGCCAACATCACAGGTAACAGTACAGATCCATCACCACTGCTCTCAGATTCACTAACCAAACTTTCAAAACAATCAGTTATTTCAGAATCACTTGCAGATCTATTTATACTTAAAGCAGAATCTGATTCACTTCCTAACTCCATAATGTATAGAGTATTAAAAACATATATATTATCACAGAATGCAACCCACATGTATTCATGAAGAGCAAAACTAAGCAACTGAGCTTAGGTTACAAAAACATATCGCTAATGTGTATGTTTGATAGTGCTAACATCTAGTTTAAAATAAAACAGCTATCTCTAAACATGTTACGAATAATCTGGCACTGCCATCTAGTAAGAAATAAACAGGATTCAGGATATAAGAAAAAGATATTTTTAATCTTTTCAGTGTGTTACTTTTGAACACTACAGCCAGGAAATATCACACAGGCACAAGAAATAGAGAGGAAATCCCCCCCCCCCCGTGATTATGACAGGAGTGAGAAGGAAGGGGTTAAAATAATTTTTAATTTCAACTAATTTTTAAAATAATAAGAATATTTCAAATATGACAAAAAACACATTTAAACAAATCGAAAAGACATCAAAATAACAACAAAGAGCATCAACAAAATAACATAAAAAGCAAGTTCAAAGATGCGTGAAACATTGTTAAATTATTTCAACCAAATTTATGCAGCACACCTGAAACAAAAAGAGAAGTACTTAATGAATAACTTAAATTTTTAAAATAACAGATGCAAATTTGATTTAAGTACAATACCTGAATACAAAAGATTACACTTAGTACTTTTTAAATACAGCTGTAGAAAATAAACATTTCATTTAGTTATGATTCAATTAATGAAGATTAAAAAATATTATAATTTTAAGAAAAGTTAGTTTTTATATTCCAAACTTAAATATACAATGCATAATAAGATAACAACTAATAAAAAAAATTATTAAAAAAAATATCAATTTTAACGTAAATTTAAAAAAAAGTTTATATACCTCACGCTGACTAAATTCCATTTTACAAAGTAAATCAAAAATATAAGGAGCATTCAAACAATTCCAATGCCTCTCATGCACAGTTTTTTCCATTTTGGAACTAACTTTAATGCATACTTTTGGTGAAGGAATATCGCAGTTGAGAGCATAAGATTTTAATCCTTCATGGATAAGATAAGCCTTATCAATGCTACCAAAAACTTTTAAGGATATTTGACACATCTCTCTCCAACTGCTAGTATCTCCAGTCCAATTTTCTTCTTTGATGAAATTACACAAATTTTCAACATAGTTAGCCATATATACATGTTGAGTATGACAAAGACTTAAAAGAAATGGTTTCAACATCTCAAAACGAACAATATCATTACCAACTAAACAGGAAAATAAAGGTAACTGCTCAACTTGAAGATGTAGATATTTCAAAGCCAAGCAAGTTCTATCATATTGTATTGTACAAAATGAAATAAAATCAAAATGTAACATAGAAAGATACATCTTAGTATTAAAAATAATGTAATCTGAGTCTTGACTTAGGATTGCAAATACATCCTTATGTTCTGCAGCATATTTTGCTATAACAAAATCTGCCTCTGTATTTGATTGAAAAGCATCAGCACCTGATTCTTTCACAATAAAGCAGCATAATTTGTCTATCATTGTAGGAATGCCACCACTATCTGATTCTCCTCTAAAGCATTCTTTGAAGTCTTCAAAAATACACAGCACTGCATCGTATGATCTTATTCGGCGTGCTACCCATGTCTTTCTTTTAGATTCACATACTGTCCCATCAAATATGAATATTGGTTTCACACCAATGTTTTTGAATTTAGCAATAAAAAATTGAAGAGTTCTAGCAAACTGCAACCACTCACCACCAAAAACTGATACGGAATCACCCAAACGATACATACTAACCAACCAATTCAAACCATCAATAACAAGAACAGGCTGGACATTAAATCTGGCTTTGTGATTTTTAGCCAGTTCTTCAATAGATACTTCTTTACATGCATCAGGACAATTTTCTTCAATAAAAGTCTGAAGACCTCTAACACCCATTTTTAATACTGAAGTTTTTTTTAATTTGATAACAAACTATTACTTGAAATAAACGAAAAACAAATCTATCAAAGTACACTTAACATTAATTTTCAATCATCAAATATCCTTCAATCAATGCATAAAATACACCACCCTAAAAAATTCGAATAATGCGTATTACAAAACGAAACTATTCTCTCTGCAGTTTTTAAAAGCTTATCTTATCACGTACGTATCAAAATAAATTTCCCTCCGTTAGTGTCGCTGACTTAAAAAGGGAATTCCCCTTACCAAATTACGAATTAACTACCTTTGAACTAAACGACAAACGTATTAAAACTAAGTTATCATTAATTTTCGATCCCCAAATATCTCCATCGAATAACGCATTTGTTAATCTTAGAAATTCCAATGCATACTACGATAAGAAACTTTTTGTATGACTTTTTTAATGTTTATCTAATTACGTACATTTCAAAATATATTTGCCTCCGTTAGTATCGTCGATTTCAGTAGGGGAATTCCCTTTGTCAAATACACAACAAAGGGATGATTTTGATATAAATATCACTTAAATATATTATCATATGAGAAAAGCTACGCGATGTTAATTACCTAGTGATTTCCAATACCTAAACGGGAATTTTTCGGATTTCTTTAATAACAAAAAAGTGTTATTAACAAACATCTGTATTTACATTTATGATGATTGATTGATTGATACCTTTTATGTGGGAAATATTGCTAAGGTGACCAACCATCCTCCTTATATAGGTTCTGTCCTTCGTCAAAAGGTGTCCTCCTTTTCAATATTTTAAAACTGATCTGTTAATCTCCGTATTCAGAGATTTATCAAACATGTTTTCAAAATGTCGAAGAATGGTCTGAAACAAATATCACAGTTTTCAATGTTATTTTTTGACTTGACCTCAAGTAAAGTGGGCAGGTACAGAAAATTACGTTGAGTTTTTATCGAAAGAAATGTCTGATATTAAAATCATGACGTTGTTTTTAAAGTGAAAGACTGAATTAATTTAAATTTTAAAAAATTAAAACAATGGTCATTCCCCTGACGTCACGTCTGCCCTGCGTAAAAAATAGCCATGTGTTCATTCGTGAGTATTATGGCGGCATTTTTGGTTTTCACATCAAAAAAACCAGAGAGAAAATTTTAATGTATTAAATTTCAAAAAAACATTTTGACTGAAATGGAGTACTTTTTAAAATTTTTTTCAATATTTTTGTTTTTTTCAAATACCCGACGGTATTTCAAGTTTTAAAAAAAGGTGTAATAATTTCTGAGAATTTCAATTCAAAAAATTTTAAATTTTAAAAAGTAAAAAAAACGCAGATCGGGGGAGAACTTCTGGATCTATTCTGAATGCTCTGTAACTAAAGGTTATTTGCTGTTGTCACCCAAAGTTTTTTTGTCTCATTTTAAAGATTTTTTAATAATAACAACTATGGAAAAGTTCTACTTTGTAAACAAATTTACCTGGGAACCCCAAAAATACCGGGTGTAATGTTCTATCTTTCAAAATATCTTGTAAACTTTTTTTACATTTAGAGCAAGGGTGACACAATTGCCTGCTTATCGTGGTTTTTTGGCGACAATAGAATATTTAAAAATCAGAACTTCTATTATCATAACTGTATTGGTTTCTTTTTTATTTTTTTTCTTTATTGTTTATCAAAAAAAATAATGGCAAGTTTTTGGGAAATTTTTTTAAATAATTTTTGTTAAAATTTTTATATTATTTAAATATAATTAGATACACTGCATGTACTTATTTTTACATATAAGACTTCATTATACTAGATATTGTTTCATTTTCCCCATTTAACTAAAGGAAAATAGTTATAAATATGTGAAAATTACTTTTTTACATTTTGTTAATTTTTTGGGTGTTTAAAAATTAATTATGTGTTTAATTTCTGAATTGGATGCCCTTTTTGGGCTCTTCAGTATTCGGGTTTTAACCAGTTCAAAAAACGCCAAGATCCAAACAGAGCATATCTTTAAATGTTATCATCTTTAAATCTGGCTACGTCACAGATTTAGACAACACAAAA
>BMAV01027074.1:0-15036 GCA_019973955.1 Trichonephila inaurata madagascariensis
GCAGAAAATTCCCTTTTTATTTGCTCTCACTTTTTAAGTTTTTGGGAGATCGTATTAGTATAAAGAAGTGATAAAAAATTAAGCCTAGTTTTTGTCATTGATGTCCTATATTTGTTTTCAAACAGAACTTTTTTAAAGAAAGCACGCTCTGCTTCACAACGGTGCTTCTGCTTCACTAGGAGCGTTAAAAAATTTTTTTAAAAAATAGTATAAAATTTTGGGAAAAAAACCCCAACAAGTTTTTTTTAAAAATTAATTTGAATATATCCCCACGTATAGGACTCTAGCTAAATTTTTTTTAGATAAGTTTTGCATCGAATACCTTTTTTTTACTAAATTTTGGGTGTACGTCATCTGAATAGTAATCAATTATAGCGGTACCCCAGGTCGATGTTCTCCTTACTTTCATCTTGTAAATCCATAAAAAATTTTAATTTTTACTATATTCTGCATATACTTGACTTCTATTTAAATCAAGGGTTAGCTTATCTAAAACAATAAGCGTGTCTCTTTAAATTTTTTCTGTCTCATACACACTTTTCTGTGGTTTATCTGCAAATTTTTGAAATAACCCGTCTCTTTTCATCGCTGTTTTCCCGTTTTACACTAGGATTTAAATTTTTGGCGGGTCTTGATACTCCTTTTTTTTTTATGCGATTCATGCGTACATTGCTTATAAACGTTTTAATGACATATAAAACTTTTTCCCCCTTCAAATACCCAAAAACCAAAAAAGTCTATAATTTTTGTTAACTAATTAAATCTTTTTTTTTCCCAAAATATAATTAAAATGGCATTTTTGAGTTTTGTTAATTTATTATATAAATTTCCCTTTTTTTTAAAAAATTATTTTTTCATTCTCATTGTCACTAAATGTCTTAAAAATATTCTTGATATTATCATAATTATTTTTTTAAGGCTTCAACACATAGTAGTGACAAGACCATCTGGTCTGTTTTAAAATTTTTTAATGAAAATTTTCAGTTTAGTTTCAGATTTGGTTTTCCCCCTATTGGCTCACATATCTGTTGTGCCATGAGCTTTGTTTAGTTTTTTATTAAAATAATATTTAAAAAATCAAAATATTATAGGTACTCTATGTAAAGAAAATAATGAAAATACTGTATTTGTTGTTAAAATTTGTTTATAAAATGTTTTTTTTTTACTCATTCATAAAATTAAATGGCCCAAGTTCCCTACATTATAATGCTTGCATTTTTTCACACAAACTCACAGTTTAGGTCCATTGAATTTATCAGATCCATTTATAATCTTCGTTTAAAAATTTTTTTTTTTCTTTTTTGTATATTCATGTTAGTGGTAGGAGAAAAGACATGTTACTTTTACTGAAGTAAAAGTAACTATTGGCGTCTTTTTTTCCCCCCATGTATTTCATTTTCATTTACGAACTCGTAAATAACGTACATTGTTATGCTTTTTTTTTAAAAAAAGTATTGTGAAGAAAAAGCAAGAAGATTTTAAATGATTATATGGTCTAAATTTTTGATTTAGAAACCCATATACCCACAAAAAAATTTCGTAGATTTATGAGTATTCAATCAAATAAAGCATAATGAGAAATGTTTCACAAAATTGTTTTAGAAATATATATTTTTAAATTTAATGCACTTCAATATAGGGGGGTTCCTTCGCTGTTAAAAAAAATTTTGATCTACCCCCTTTGTGATATTAGAACATTTTTTTTTAAACGGAATTAATTATTCTGGTTCTTATACCGTTATTTTGTTAATAAGACAAAAAGAAAGGGCCCCCAAAATGAGTGGGGTTAAAAAAAATTTTAGTGGTTCTCAAAAAAGAAAAAAATTGAAAGGAAAAAAGGAATATAATATTAATAGCAACTATGAAAAATTGATAACTTTTTAATATCCGCAAGTTCATCATCTTGTGCAAATGCTAATAGTAGTAATGCCGGGGAACTTGATGAACAAATCCTGAAAAAATTAATCCACAAGAAAAACACAGTTTCGGACACTTAACAATAAGGATATCTATCAAAAAAAAGGGAGTCAAAAAATGAAAACGAAGAAAAAAATTTTTTTAGAAATGATTTTGCGATTATGAGGTACGCCCATAGATGCAGATTTAAAGGAAAAAATTTTAAAATTGGGCCCATACCAACCAGAAGGTAATTTAAAAACATCCCAAGGGAAGGGTTTTTTCATCATCTTATTATAGTTTCATATCCAAGGCAGGACAAAGGATCCAAAGGAAATGGTGCGCTATTCAACAGACTTCATGTTGCTTACCATCAGGATGTCGGTTTTTCCTGATGGAACAAATATGTATTTTAAAGAAGCCTGGTGTAAAGGTGGAATGACGGGAAAAAGTATCAAAATAAATAAATAAAAAATAAAGAATAAAATTTAAAATTTCATATCCAAGCATGTGTCGCACATATGACACGGGGAAAAAAAAAAAACGGGGGACATTATTGAAATGCAATTTTAAAGAAGTTAATAAGGTTGAAATCTTTCAAAAAATCATAGACGTTACAATGACTCTAAAAGGGGCAATCTTCCTTTTTGGGGGCATCGGGAAACTCAATTCGATTCAAAGGGGGAAATTTTTTAATATAATGACCTCTTTCAAATATACCCTCTTTTCCCCAATGTTCATTTGTCAGAAAAAAAAAATTCAGAAATATCTTGCCCAAAAAATTTAAAATGAACTTACTTTATAGGCTCTAGAATAAAAGAAAATATTGTTAAAATATAAAAATTTTCTTTTTCTCTATTATTCTGACACGACACAGGGAATTTAAAAAGAAAATTAAGTATTATAATAAGGTATGTAAAAACGATTTACTGATAATAATGAGCCAGATATCGTTAACGAAACGTTCTTAGGCTTTTTTGAAGCGGAAATCAGACTGCCAAAGTCGGAAAGTGACATTAATTTGGGAAGTGTCGAGAACAAGGATATGATGGGGGAGCAAAAAGAGGAGCTTTGGGGGTTACAGAAATTCAAAGGACAAACAAACCCCAAAAGCAAATTACGTTCACTGTTCAACACACAATCTCAATCTTGTTCTAAAACTATGGATGTAATATGTGCCTCATGTAAGAGAATTTGACTTTGTCAAAAATTTACACATCTTTTGGGCTCAGCATTAAAAGGTGGAGGACCTGAAAATAGTGCAGAATAACGAGAACATTCAGCAGACTATTAAATCATTATGCACGACAAGGTGTCATCTCTGATTTGACTCTGTAATATCAATTCGCTACAATTACATTTCCGATTTTAGTACTTTCAAATATTTACTAACCAGTACAAGCAAGACGAGAAACAGGAAACTTTAGCGATTAAAAAACATAACTTCAAAAGCATTACAATCACCAAAAATAGATTTGGAAAACGCTAAGACAGTGCTTCTCGAACTTTCAATTCTGGGGCCCCTATTTTCAATCACATTTTTATCGCGTACCCCTTATACATTAATAATGTACTGAAAGCAATAATAATGCAGTTTGACGCTAAAGCTACAATACGCGATCTTAATTATAAACCATGCAAGTTAATAACATAAATATTAAATTTTGTATACGTTACTTCTAAGCAAAAAAAAAAATTAAGTAATAGGATAATTATTATGTTATTTTTCTTCCTTTCTCTATATATACTCTTTTTAAATTGAACATACATATTGCAAAAATGCGGTGTGGCTGGTTAGAAGACAACAAAGTATAGATGTCAGCTAAATATTGAAAAGAACTCAGAGGGTCAATTTCAATCATAATGTGACGAAGAATATCTCTTTTCCCCTATTTTCCAACAGATCCTGTGCCGACAGAAGCTGCGAAAAATTCCGGAAGTTCCCAAAATTGCTGGGAAGGAATTTCGTAGCTGGGTAGTCGAGTTTCGGCACCCTTTTTGCCCAACTGACATTGTGTGCCCATCATTGTGTGCCTATTTTCCCAGAACTCGGAGGCACCGTCACGTCGGAGAACATACAACTGTACACCCAGCCTTGGCGTCTCTTTCTTCGACCAGCGGAAGCGAGACAGTATTTGGCGCGGCAGAGGGTGCGACATCAAGGAGTGCCGAGACCGGAAGGCGGCAGCAGGAGGATGGGGACTGAGGCCGATAAAGAAATGAGCGGTGGATGACGAGGAAAAAGAAATGCTATAAAAGGGGCGAGAGAGTGCGGAGAGAGAGGAGACTAGATCTTTGAAGGGAGCGATTCGACGTCCCTTGAATGATAGCGATAACGAGCCCGCGAAGTACAGTGGTTCCTGCTGGGAAAACCCAGGAACGAGAGTGCGAAAGAGACTCTAAATTGATAGTGAACTGTAATTATAGAATATACCCTTTTATTATTTTTGATGAATTTCCGTTGAAATAAATAGTTGGGGC
Organism: Trichonephila inaurata madagascariensis; assembly: GCA_019973955.1. Lineage (NCBI taxonomy): Eukaryota > Metazoa > Arthropoda > Arachnida > Araneae > Nephilidae > Trichonephila > Trichonephila inaurata. Next base: position 4,378 of record BMAV01027074.1, read on the forward strand.
CTAGAACTGAGCGGAGATCACATGTTAAGGCCTACGGCATATCTGGGGCAGCGGTGGATTTAAAATGGAATAAATGCTGGAATTTCGCCTGAATAGTAAAAAGGATTATTTTCCGAATCGAGTGAGAAGAACTCTTTTTTGTGTGTGCGCGATATACGAGAGAAACTGCCCTGTCAAGAGTGTGGACTGTTTATACCAGTGGAGTTAAAAGTTCGCCGAAAGGAAAAGAAGGGTGTGGCTCTACATAAAAGTGCTTCAAACTACCAAAGAAAGTGAAGGCGCAGCATCCCATTGTGCTAGAGGGTAAGTCCTTTTTCTTTGAGATTATGCTCGGAGCAGAGTAGAGATTTATTTATTTGTTAGCTTAGTATTTTTTGGAAATCTAAGTGAATTTTTGTGCTCGCGCTAATGAATTTTGTTTGCCAAGAGTCTAAAAGAGTTGTTTTAGGATGAAAGTGTGCTTTTTTTCTAGTTATTTTAATTTGTGTACGTAAACTAAATCATATAGCCTAAGCTTATTTTATGATATTGATAGAGTGACAGTTGTAGTGTAAAGTACTTATTTGTCAATTTTTGCATAGTTACTACAGTTTTAGCAAATACCAATAGATTGTATTGTTTTTAAAAAGTAAATGTGATTTTTTTCATTTATTGCAGCACTCTTGTTTAGTTGTTATTGTATTGTATAGTTACTGGGTATTTTATTGCACTAATAGGATTGTGTTGTTTTGTATATGTGTGTTCTCTTCGATTTATTGTAGTACTTTGTTTAGTTGTTTATTATTGCATGATGACTTTCCCTTTAAGATTAAGAAAGGTGACTTGCTAGAGTAGCAAGGGAATAGGGTGGAAGTCAACGGTACTCCAAGCAAAGTAGAAATTAAGGATAGAATTTTACAAAATGAGAATAATGATATAGAAACGATTAAAGTGGTGATGGAGGGAGTTTTAGAAGAAAATGAAAGGGAAGAAAAAGAACGGGAAAAGAGTTAGAACGACTGAGAGCTAAACTCAGAAATAAGTTGAAAGAACAAGAGTTCAATATGAATGCAGGTGATGAACAATCTTACAAATGTCTGTTATTTGACAGGAAACCGTACCGCGGAACTTAGGAACCGGTTAGCAAGTGTAAGCCGTTAATTAACGCGTTAGTTAATGAAAGAGTGGAGGACGCCACGTCGTGGGATTTCGAAAAGGAGAATTGTGACCCCTATAGATATTACAAACATTTTTTCAACCCTCTAGCAATGATGTAACAGAAAAAATAAAGGTGATTATAGTTAAAAGGAATAAATGAGGATAGAATTAGTTATGGTAAAAGGAAGGGGAGAGACCATTCGAAAGAAAAAACCCATTATTTGTTATTATTGCAATGAAGTCAGTCACATAAAAACCTTTCTTGTCTCTAAACTTTATAAAAACATGTTTAAATTATGTGGTTGCCAGAGTAAACTGTGGGTACTTATAACTCTTTTGGAAAAATTTAAAGTTAAATTTAAATTAAAGGTGTGAAGCGCGTCAATACTAGATACTGGCTCCAATGCTATGATTTGTGTGCGAGTAGTTGATAGACGATAACAATTATTTGGGAGAGGTTTTGGGTCAAAAGCCTCTTGGTTGACGTATGCCATTGCTTACCTCTCGCAAAGGTAAAATTTAATCAAGGGAGGCAAGTTTTACACGAAGGCAGCAGTCAGCAAACAGCTCCTTTCGGGTGAAACCTTTACTGCTGGGAAAACCGCATTAAGCCGATCTAATATCGCGAAAGAGTATGCTTATAATAAATACGACTGTGACTCAAAACGTTATGAGGTAGTTCCTTTCGAAATAGGCGAGCGTTTAAACTCGAGGATGACCTTTCAATTGAAATCACGGATCCAGTTTTCAACGATAGAAATTCTACTCGCCAAACCAACGATAGGCCTGGCGTTTGTCGAAAAGAAAGGGACTCAGCTCAATTAAAGAACCTGATTTCAGTTCAGAGCGAGAGAAGTGCAAAGACCCTCATGTATTAGGAAAATCTAAAATTAGGTTTAGACGAATGTTGTCGTGTTAAGGGAAGGAAAACTAGAGAGAGGCATACCGGAAATCTAAACAAGTAATTGAATTCTGAAACCAGGTGCCTTGAATTACACTAGAATTCACCAGTTGAGCCACCCGGGAGTACCGCCGAAGCGTTCAGGGATTTTAAAATTCGCCTTGAAGGCTCTTTGGGCGGAAGGAAGAGGGGAAGACGAACTTTCTCAGCATTACTTAGTGTTACGCACCCTGCCGCATGAAAACAAAGGTTTTAGCCCCGCCGAATGGGTATAGCAAGAGGAAAATTAAGAACCTCAAACCCTGATTTACGAGAAGAGAATTGACGGGAGGAATACCTGACGAAGGTTGTGAGAATGCGTTGTTCGCGAAATTGACAGGTGGCATTGGTTTCTGGAACTTGGCCTTTCATCCCTGAGTTCTCGAGAGAAATTTTATTGTACAAATGGAAGAATGCCAACAAAAAGGAAGACTTGGTAATGATCGAAACTGGGTGGGAAAGGAAATTTCCTAAAGGCGATCTGGTAATGGTAATGGCCACCCTCCCTACGGAATAAAATGATGTAAATTGATCGTCCGTGGGAAGGGTTTTAAGTGCCTTGGAGTCCATATATCGGGTTCCAAGGCCATGTATATAGATTACGCTTCCAAAATGGGAATACTAGAAAGTTTTTCCCTTTGCCGAATATAGTATTGTGCACTGTGGAAAGGGTTGGCGCCGTACTATATGCGACGGATTAAGTAAATTAGAGTGATACCTTTTCAGTTTCTACTTTAAATTCATGCCTTTTTCTAAAGTGTGTGAATGTATGCCTGTGTTGTATGTGTAAAATTGATTAAGGTGTTTGCTAACAAACCTGAGCCTCTGGTATGCACAGAGATGTGGGATAAGTGAATAAACGGTGAAACTCTGAGTATTACAGTGTTATTTTAGTTATGTGTATATTAAGCAATTGCTCCTGCCCGAGGATGGTCTCACTGCATCAGGACCGCTCGTGAGTTGCTAGTAGCGTGATGTAACTTCCTAGTGTCCCATGAAATGGACACTGAAGGGGAGGCAGCTGTGACGAAGCATATCTCTTTCCCCTATTTTCCAACAGATCCCTTTTGCTGACAAGCTGCGAAAACCGCAAGTTCCCAAAATTGCTGGGAAGGACCCCTGTAGCTGGGTGGACGAAATAAATAGTTAGCCTAGAATTGAGTGAGATCATTACAATAAGCATTCCTTATAAAAACTTTGCTTAAAAGACAGTCATGGAGTCATTAATACTCATTAAACTTGTTCTTAATTTAGTATTAATTAATTAGTTATAAAATACTCTCAGCAGCAATAATCTATACATTAAAAGTATAGCTCACGTAGTGCCTGCTCTTGCATGAATTCATTAATAAGAAATAAAACATTACTGATATAATAGCTGATAGTAAAACCAAGTGCGCGACAACAAGCTACAAACAAAAGGATTTTGTAAATGATTGCTCAAATTATAAATAGCTTGTCCTGAATTGTAATTTAAGCCTCACACAGAATTAGCATTAGAATTAATGTTATATAAATAATGAACAATAATTTATAAAATTCTGATGAAGAATAATTATATTTTGGAATTTTAAAGGAAAAGAGACTTAACATGCTTTAACCCGGGAGAGGTATGTGCACTCGACAATGGTCGAGAGGGATTATTGAATCAAACCAATATATATTTTTTATTGTACACGATACAAACTTCATATTCCAGTGAATAATTTAATTAAGAGAAATAAACCTTACCTACTTCAATGACTTTTCAATTCCTTTTTCTTTTGGTAACAAATAGTTTTGCACAGAATTAACGATTTCCCTGATATGTGTGTCTCTGCGCGACCACTTCCGGGTAAAAGTGTATTTCATTATGATAATATGTATGTTACTGCTTAAAAATTGTGTAAAAAGTTTTTGTTATGCTTTATATGCTTCTGAGAACACTATAAAAATAAGCCTCTTGGCCAAGTAATTCTTCAAAGCATTTCCGCTGTGGTTTTCCAAATATCATAAAAACTCTTTGCATTTAGAAAGAGCAACACAGAAATAAATACATTTCTACAACTTCCCTAAATGAGAAACAAAACACATAAGAGAGGGTCATAACTAACTGTACCCAATAACTTAGAAGGTCAAAACAGATTATCAGCAAAAACAGATTACAGCTATAATGTGCAGTATTTCAAAAATAATCACAGTGATGAATTTTTTATGTTCCTAATTTTTTTCAATTCTGGGTTTGAGATTTGTTTTTACTCTGAAAGAGTAGTATGTTAAATTTAAAAAGAAAACGTAATAAAAAATCTCTCATCAAAAAGAGCAGCAAATCAAATAAAAGTATTTTCGGCTTGGTCATAGGATCACAAAAGATAGCTAATTAGGTATTGAGGGAGTTTTTTATTTTGGAGGCGAGAGATGACTAATATCTTCATGAATTATATCAGAATAAAAGCGCATTTTTTATTATGTCTGAAAGTATTCCGTTTTAATTCATTACAGTAACTTAATTATTTTTTAAATCTTTTATTTTCAATATGCTCGCGCCCCCCTCGTATGGTTATCGCGCCCTCCAGGAGCGCGCCTGCTGTGCTTGAGAAACACTGCGCTACACCATGTTAAATTCTAGCTGAACGCCCACGAGAATCTTCGTAACGTTTTGCTAATATAAAGGAAGAAGCTTATTGGTTTGCTAAAAAATGGGTATCACCCCGGAGTTTGAAAAAAGAGACATAGAAAGTTAGACAGTTTTTTCGATGATTTCAATGCTGATGAAAAACCGTACATTTGAAACGATTGTTTGAGGTGGATGTTCTTAAGGCCAATGTTGGATAAGTATATTACTACCAATTAAAAATCGCTTAGGAGAGCAGAATTAAGTACTTACAAATCATTCATTTTTATTTCCTCCAAAAAATATTGTGAGCACTACAAAATGATCTTTTTATATAATGAAGCCAATAATCTTATAATAAAACATAATTCTAATCATTCTAATAATCCTGTTTCAATAATTTTTGAACATTGAAAACATGCAGCACTCAAATATAATATAAAATAATTCGTGTGTCCTGGGATATCAAAAGGAGTTTGACATGCCTGGTGTAAACACAGTGTACGGATCTCTACCTGTAAGTTCTAGCAACTATTTATTTCAACAGGAAATTCATATCAAAATAATAAGTAAAAGGGTATATTCTATAATTACAGTTCACTATCAATTTAGAGTCTCTTTCGCACTCTCTTCCGTTCCTGGGTTTTCCCAGCCAGGAACCCCCCTGTACTTCTGGGCTCGTTCGTAATCAGTTCAGTCTCTTCCGTACCCCCCGGTTTTTCTCGATCTTTCAATCCAGGGCCGCTGTATTTGCGGGCCGTTACCTTTCCTATGCTAAAAGGGACGCCCAAACCCGCTCCCTTCAAAGATCCAGCTTCCTCGTCCACTCCCGCTGTTTTACTTTTTTTTCCTCGTCATCCACCGCTCTTTTCTTTGTCGGCCTCAGTCCCCGGGGGCTCGCCGCCTTCGTCCGGATTCTCTTGATCTAAACATCTCTGCCTCGCCCAATTGGCTTTGCTGTCAAAAAGGACCCCGGCTGGGTGTAAGTTGTATGTTCCCGACGCGACGGGCCTACAGTTCGGGGAAATAAACCCAACAATGATAAGGGGGCCCTTTTTTTGACAGTCCGGTCAGCGGGGAAAAAGGTGCCAAACTCGCCCCCAAGCTACGAAATTTCCTTCCCCAATTTGGGAATTTCCCCCGGAATTTTCCCCTTCTGTCGGCAAGGGATTTTGGAAAATAGGGGAAAGAATATGCTTCGTCACAGCTGCCCCCCCCTTCGGGGTTCCTTTCATGGGACACTAGGAATTTCCCACACACTACTGGCAACTCTGCGAGCGGTCCGATGCAGTGAGACCATCCTCGGCAGAGCAATTAACTTAAATATACACAAACTAAAATACCACGTAATTCTCCGCGAGGGTTTTACCAGTTTTTCCCCTTTTTACCCCATCTCTTTTTTGCATACCAAAGGCTCAAGATTTGTAAAAACCCCTTAAATTTTAAAATAAAACCGAAACCTTCCACGCACAAAAAAAGAAAAATTTTAAAAAGAAAAAACTAAAAGGCCTCACTCTAATCTCCCGTCGCATATGGTGCGGCCCCAAACCCCTTTTCCCCAATTTTTTTTATGTTCGGAAGGGGAAAAACTCTATACGTGTTATTCCTTTTAAAGGGGCGATAATCTATACACCCTTTGGGAACCCGTATGGACTCTCAATAGAATGAGGGCAACGTAAAGTCAGATTGACCTATCTCGATCCCTCCCGCGAAAATCGTTTTTTTTCACAAATTTGATTTGTCGAGGACATGCGGTATGATTCCGTTTTAAGGGGTTTTCTGAAATTAACTCGATATCCATTTTCAAAAATGATTTTCCGGGGTGAGGAAAACACTTTTTTATTTTTAATATTACGTTTTAACTTTTTTCTGATCGGGGAAAACTTGTCTAATAAATGGCTTTTTTTACAACCCCCCCGTCCTCGAACGTAGTGCTCCGTTTTAAAGGGTAAGGGATTTCCGCATCCTTCTCAATATCTACCAAAACCCTCTTCTATTACTAGGTTTACAGCTTCGGGCCCCCCAATGATAGGGTTTTCTAAGGTTGACATGAAAAATTTTACCCCTTTTCCCCCTAAATCTACCAAATTGGTCCCCGAAATTTTATTTAAAACCTTTCCCGGACCGATCAATTTAAACCATTTTATTCCGTAGGGGTGGCCATTACCATTACCAGATCGCCAAAAATTTTCCCTTTTCCCCCGCAGTTTCGATTTGCTTTTTGTTGAATTCTTCCATTTGTCAATAAAATTTTCGAACTCAGGGATGAAAGAATAGGTTCAAAACCAAACCACCTGTCAATTTCGCAAACGCATTCCCCAAAACCTTTTCCGGGAAAACCTCCCGTCAATTCTCTTCTCGTAAATCGGGTTTGGGGGTTCTTAATTTTCCTCGCTATCACCCTTCGGGGGGGCTAAAACCTTTTTTTTCATGCAAAACGGTGCGTAACGCAAATAATGCAAAGGTTCGTCTTCCCCTTTCCCCCCAAAAAGAGCCTTCGGGGGAATTTTTAAAAAACCCCTAAACCCCTTCCCAAAGTCCCCCCGGTGGAAGGGGGGGCTTTTTGTGTTTTGGGCCCCCGCGGAATTCGCCCCCTTTTCCGTTCAGTGTGCCTCTCTTTTTTCCTTCCCTTGTTTGACAACATTCGTCAAAACCCTAATTTAGTTTTTTTCCCACAATACATTGAGGTTTTTGCACTTCTTCCCTGAACTAAATCGGGTTCTTTAATTGAGCTGAGTCCCCTTTTCTTTTTCGACAAACGCCGGAAACCTATGTTGGTTCAACGATAGAATTTCTATCTTGAAAACTGGATCCGGATTTCAATTAAAAGGTCGCCCCTCGGTTTAACATAACCCCTTTTTTCCTTTCCCAAAAGGAACTACCTCCCTTTTTAGTCACAGTCGTATTTATTATAAGCATGCTTTTTCCGCGACTCAATTAGACCCTGTGCGGTTTCCCAACGTGGGTTCCCCCGGGGTTTTTGCACTCTGCCTTTTAAAACTTGCCTCCCTTGGTTTTAAAATTTTTCCCTTTGCGAGGGTAAACAATGGCTACGTCAACCAAAGGGCTTTTGACTAAAAAATACCTCCCAAATAATTGTTTCGTCCCCCCCGCACACAAATTATGGTGCCCGTTCTTAAACATTGGCGCTACCCATTTAATTTTAAAATTTTAACTTTAAAATTTTTAAAAAATTCTCATTTTTCCCGGGTTTTTTTACACGCCACTGTTTCAACATGTTTTTTTTTTTAAGTTTGGGGGAAAAGGGTTTTTTTGTGACCGACTTCATTGCAATAATAACAAATAATGGGTTTTTTCTTTCGAATGGTCTCTCCCCCTTCCCTTTTTCCATAACTAATTCTATCCTCATTTATTCCCTTTTTCCCTTTCCCCAATCTTACACCTTTTTTTTTTTTCGTTACTATCCAGATTACTTAGAGGGGTTTAAAAATGTTTTGGATCTCATAGGGGGAATTCTCCTTTTCAAAACCCAGACTGGGGTCCTCCCCTCTTTTTTAACTCGTTTAAATTAAGGCCCCTAACCGGTTCCCAAATTCCGCGGGACGGTTTCCCTTTACATAACAGACATTTGTAAGATTGTTCCTTTTTCACCTGCATTCTATTGAACTCTTGTTCTTTCAACTTATTTCTGAGTTTAGCCCCATGTTCTAACTTTTTTTTCCCGTTCCCCTTTCTTTCTTCTAAAACTCCCTATCACCACTTTAATCGTTTCTATATCATTATTCTCATTTTGTAAATTCTATCCTTAATTTCTACTTTTCTTTGATCACCCTTGACTTCCACCCCAATTCCTTCACCTCTAGCAAGTCCCTTTTCTTTAAACTTAAAAAGGGAAAATCTCTCTAATAAACAACTCAAAAATCTACTAAATTGAAGAAAACATATACCAAACAACACAATCCATTGTGCAACTAAAATACCCCGAAGTAACTATGCAATAATACACAAAAACAACTAAACAAGGTGCTACAATAAATAAAAATCCCCTTTATACCCAAAACAAACAACATTATTTTTAAAATTAAAGTAACTATGCAAAAAAATTTACAAATAAGTACTTTTTCACACAACCTACGCCCTATCAAATAAAAAAAAAACACAATTCTAGATTTGGACCCACAAAATTAAAAAAAATAGAAAAAACTTTCATACTAAAACAACCTTTGCCTTGGCAAACAAAATTCATTGCGCGAGCACAAGATTCCTTAGTTTCCAAAAAAAACTAAGCTAACAAATAAATAAATCTCTACTCTGCTCCCAGCATAAATTTAAAAAAAAAAGGGCACCCTCTGCACAATGGGATGCTGCACCCACTTTCTTTTGGGAGTTTGAAGCACAAGTAGAGCCACCCTTCTTTTTTTTTTCGGCGAACTTTTTTAAACCCCCTGGTATAAACAGCCACACTCGACGGGCGTTTTCTCTATATCCCACAAAAAAAGTTCTTTCCCCGTTCGGGAAAAAAATCCTTTTTTCTATTCAGGCAAATTCCCGCATTTATTCCATTTAAATCCACCGCTGCCCCCAGATATATAAATGTAAGCTGTAAATCTCCTCAGTTCTAGGCTAACTATTTATTTCAACGAAATTCATCAAAATAATAAAAAGGGGATATTCTATAATTACAGTTCACTATCAATTTAGAGTCTCTTTCCCTCTTCCGTTCCCGGGGTTTTTCCCCCAAAAGGGGACCCTGTACTTCGCGGGCTGTTCGTAATCGCGAGTTTTTTCCGTACCCCTCCGGTTTTTTGATCTTTTAATCCAGGGGAGACCGCTGATTCGCGGGGTCGTTATCCTCTTCCTATTCCAAGGGGCGTCCAACCGCTCCTTCAAAGACCGTCTTCCCCGTCCCAACTCTCACCCGCATTTCTTTTTCGTCATCCACCGCTCATTTCTTTGCGGCCTCAGTCCCCGGGGTCGCTGCCGTCTTCCGGGGCCGGTTTTCTTGATCTCATACATCTCTGCCTCGGCAATTGGTCGTTTCCTATCCTAAAGGCCAAAAAGGGGGGTGCGTTTATGTTCTCCGACGACGGGGCCTGAGTTCTGGGAAAATAACACACAATGATAAGGCGGCCCTTTTTTACAGTCCCGGGCAGCTCAAAAAAGGTGCCGAAAACTCGACCACCCCGCTACAAATTCCCTTTCCCCAAAAATTTGGGAACTTCCCAACAGCTTCTTTGGCAAAAGGGTCTGTTGGAAAATAGGGAAAAAGATATGCTTCTCCAAAAATAAAAAAGTGTAGCCAAACCCCCCATTTCGGTGTGGGGGGGGCAAGGGAAGAGCATTTTGACTAAATTAGTTTTCTTCGGTGTGACTTCAGCATTCTAATCCAGTAATTTAGAATTTTAAATATTCATTGATCAAAACTCAGTCACCATGAGGCCAAAAAAAATCCCTATCGAATTCTCGTTTTAAAATCACAAAGATTGGGGAGCTAAAAAAATTTTAAAAGATTTGTTTGGAAAACTCAAAATGCAGAAACTCAACGTTGGGTGTACCTGGAACTCTTTGGGGGAAATTTTGAAAAAATAAAAAATTTATTTATTATTATCTAAATTTTATAAATAATATAGAGGATAGATTTTTCAGTATGTTTCATGTGTGTTCTTAATTTTGTAGAAATTATTTCCTTCAAATATTTTGTTCATTCACAGATGTTTGAAAAATGGGAAACGATGTCGTTCATATTTCTATTAAATTTATATTCACCAAAAATTCATTAATAAAAAATAGAAACTATTATGCATAAAGTATTTAAAAAATTTATTGGTATGGGGTTTTTTTGAGTAACAATACTCCCGTTACATACACTTTACTTACTACGTAAAAAACTCTCTCATACATACTACTAATGTCTCGCTGTTGTATTCTCTCAGTTGTTTTTTTCAAATAGAAAAAAATTTTAACGTCAAGGCTACTCTACTGATTTTTTAACACAAAAAAACTTTAAAATTTGTTTTTATACATGGAA
>BMAV01027075.1:0-19662 GCA_019973955.1 Trichonephila inaurata madagascariensis
AAAAAGTTTATGCTAATGATGGCTCAATTACTATTTTTAAAAAGTGCGTCTTAATGTAGATTTTCTGAATCTATGTGCTTGTTTGGCAATAGGAAACATATTCCTTATCAGGGAATTTTAAAATTCTCTAGCTAATCCATTCGAATAAAAATTGGACTTGAATAGCATGATACCAATATTAAAGGAACTAGTTAAAGAGAGTTTCTGAATAGGAATTTAGAAAATTCAGCAAATTATAAGCATTCCTAAATATTTAAAGCCCTACAGTTAAGATAAATCAGCCAATTTAAGTAAAAATCAAACAATAAATTATGAAATACATTCCATGTATTGTATATCATTGGAAAATTGCAATTCTTCCCTTATGTTGGAAACTAAATTGTGTTGATTAAATGATTTATTGTTTATTAATATCACACTTCGAAGCCGTACGAAGGTTATTTGGTAATGAGTCTCCATTCTGAAAAACTTCAACAGCAGGCACCAACACGAGAGCTTTGAGCCGTCGAATATTTAGCCTTCATTAGATCTACTGCACAGCAAGTGATAAGTGTCACCAGGACTCGAATTTACGGCTCTATAGATACAGTGGCTCTCATGAGTTCGGAAACGCGATATCTCTGCTATCATGAACATTAAATTATGCAATTTTTAAAAAGTGTTTTCAAATTTCTTCCTTATATATTTAAAGGTATGACTGTTGGAACCGTGATTTCAAAACCGTAAAATGGATAATATTTATGCTAATTTAAACAATTGAAAATGTATAAAAAAAATTTTTTTTAAAAGTATTACAATAATACAAATTTTAAGTACAATATTTTGAAAAAAAATGAAAAAGAATGACCCATTTTCAAAATATTCTCCTTTTGTAAAAAATGCTTCTATTATAATATTTTGCCTGTCTATAGCTCAGACCTCTGTACAGAGGCTCAAAAAGAATTTTTGAAATATATAACTTAGAAGAGGGTTTATCCATGTTTTATTACAACAGAAGGGAGAAATTTTAAGAAAAAAAACGTCGATAAAAAAAATTATATATATATTTCAAATGGTAGTAACTGCAAATAATGTGTGTTTTTCAAATATCATAGTTGAGCCTCTGTATAGAGGTCTGAGCTATATACAGGCAAAATATTATTACAATCGAAGCCTTTTTTTCACAAGGAGAACATTTTGAAAAAAAGTTATTCTAAGTTAATTTTTAGCGGAAATATTGTATTTAAATAATTTTTTTTTAAAAAGTCTTTTTTATAAAAAATTTTTTTAATGTTTCAAACTAAGTGACACTACGTATCATGAAAATTATCCATTTATGTGCCTTTTTAAAATCATGGTTCCGAACGTAGTCGGATACCTTAACATTCTGATCTTGTTCGCTCTCTCTACCACAGAGATTTTTACACTTAAATAAATTAATATAACTGTTGATATTATAATAATTGGTTATATTTTTCAAAAGATCCTGAGAGTAATTCATAACAAATTAGAAAACTATCTTAATCATTCTGTTTGACTTCTCTTACAGCTATATTTAATTATAAATGATAGTACATGTGTGAGCCCCCAGATGGTTGCTTTCGTAAGGTAAAAACGAGTAGATTTAACTTCCCCTATCCGTTTTGTTATATTTTAGAGATGTGCCTCCGGGACTTCCCAAGGAAATTCCAATATATTTTGAAAAAACCTTCTTTACTCTAATTTTTTTTCCCTTTCTGCGTCTTGTGCATGTAGATATATGTAACTTCGGGGTGAATGGCATGATTTCTTGTAATGAACTATTGACCATTTATATGGCCGAGAATGGAAGTGAGTATAGAAGATGGTGGATTGAAGAGAAATCATTTTGTAGCAGACTAATTCGTTTTTTATTACATATAGGAGACAGTACCTCAAAGATCGCAAAAGCCAGATACGTGCAATTGCATGGTTTTTACAATAAGTGGCGTGAATTGTCCGTAGAATCTTGGCTTTTACATAAAACACAGACCAGAATTTCAGATACTCACAAGACTTCACAGGAGGTCTTTTCTGATTGGTTCAGATAATTGGATAATGTTCATTAAGTACAGGGGCGGCTCTAGGGCCGGACAAACCGGACCCTTGTCCGCGGCGGCAAATTTTAAGGGCGGCATTTTGATAGAATTTGAGAATTTTTTTTTTTGTTACAAAAAAATTTATATATTTCCTGAAATATTATTTGGGGGGAATTTGGCATATTATTTAACATATCTCTTATTTCCTTATTTTATTCTCTATATGTTTAATGCTAGTTTTCGTTACTGTTGAAACTTGAAGAGTTCGAGGCGAGAGTATATGTTAAATCATAAAATTTGATATGTTTACACATCTTTCACTAGTAACTTTCTTCCCTGCTCGGAGTGAGGTCACAACGGACATTCCTTTCACCCATACGATGTACGGTGCCAGCTATCCAAAAGGGGACAGGGATAGTTATAATTTTTGGTAGAAAGAGAGCCACACAGTAGCGCACACAAGGGGGTTCCTGGGGTCCGGGACCCACCCCCAAAGCCCTTGATTTTTTTCCGATTGATTATAATTCTAAGTATATGATACGTAAAATTTAATTAAATATTTGTTATTAATGATTAATTTTATTAATTCATGCTAATTATTTATTCAATAATTAGTTTCTTACTGTGTTTTGTTCCTGAAAATCGACAAAATCAAAAATAGCATGATAGAAGAATGGTGGACTTTCAACCCCGGACACCCCCCCTTGAAAAATTCCTGTGGGCGCTACTGAAGCCACATGAGAGAGAGAGATGTTTTATATTAGTCTCGAGTGTAGCGACTATAAGTTAAAATAAAAGCTTGTGATCCCCACCATCAGTAGACTCTTTTTCGAAGAAATTGATCTGCTGAAATGGGCGATTCCTTCTCTTACATTTTACTCGTTTCAAATAATAACAGATAATTTTGTTCTTAAATTCGAATTATTTTGAAACTTTTAAGACTGAAAACAATATATATAGTTGTTAAGCTGAGTTTTTATTCGCAAAAATTATTCTAGTTTTATAGATGTGTATCTATGTGAACAATTCCTCTTTTTTAGTAATAACTTTTTGCTTTAGAGAGAGAGGGGCGGCATTTTCCTATTTTGTCCGGTGTTGCAAAACTACTAGAGCTGGTCCTGATTATGTAATTCAAAATTTAAATTTCGCTTAACTTCTAATCTGAAGGAAATAAAAGTTACGATTATATCCCTTTATGCGGGTACTTATTTACTCAAAGTCCTCGAGGGTCAGGACCATTACAAATAAAAAAAATTTGAAAGGTGAAATTAACGTGTCAGTTAATTCTACAAGTATGCGCATATATATATTGCTCTTAATTAACGGGTACATATAGCAGTTAAAAAAACCAATAAATCAATCGAGTACTTTCAATCAAACTTTATTTTATTTTTTAATCAGTTAATAAATCAACTTATACTTTTTATAATAACAATACCACCTTTATATAAAAATGTTTAGTTAAGCTAGTTTTGATAACTATAACACATAATGAGGAATTAATTAAATTGTTATTTGAATTTTCTATGGCAAAATTATATTTGCTCTAATTTTGTAGTATGTAATTAAATTACCCTGTGCAAACATCTTACGTCCAAAATTTTAAGCCATCTTAAATTCAAAAGCGTTTGCTGAATTTTTGATCTAGTTAAATTGTTCAAAAACATTTCACTGAGTCTAATAGAAACTAAAAAAAGTCGATCTTAATTAAAAATTCCACATTTCAGCAGACTAAACGTTTATACACATTCGAAAGTTGAGTTATGTAGTATACGATGTAAAAGGAATTTTTGTGCAATGCCTTTATTTGCGCATTAACCTGTTAAATTCCATTAATATCTAAAGCTAAATATGGACTTGCAAAAGCAAATATCGATATGCATTCATTATTTAAATTTCTGAGAGGTAAGAGATAATTAAAGTAATTAAGTTATATTTAATTTTTTTAAATTGGTATTATATGACTGCATACAGGTTGTTAAAAAATGTATGTATTATTGAAAGAATTTTAGTGGTTGAATTCTCCAAGTGAATACAATGAATTGCATTTTTGTACAACTCTGGATTGTTGAGATAATTATGAAGTTCATTAGTTAAATTTAGAAAAAAAAACTTGCAAGCACCCTGCTTGTATCTTCCTTTTCAATTAAACTGTCCCTTGGGTGTATTAAATTTAAATCTGTTGACTCTAGCTTGTACTAATTTTTATCACATGTTCCATTCATTATCTTTTAACGCAGTGTTTCTCAAACTGTGGGGCTCGACCCCCTAGGGGACGTGATAACCCTACAAGGGGGGCGCGAGTATATCGAAAGGTTGAACACAAACGTTATTTAATAAAATTATTAATTCACTGAAAGGAAGCAGAAAAAGATAATATATTTAACATAATAAAAAATAAATTACACATATAAATGGATATAATACACTTATAAATGTATCAGTACTGCACCATGTATTTCATAATTAATTTAACAGTACTAAGTCAAGAGAGAACAAGTTTACTAATTTCCAATGACTATCAGCACGTGATAAAATTATACGTAAATTTAATGTTTATCTTGATAATTTGTACGGTTTATAATTAAAGTCATATTGTAGATTTAAGTCAAAGTATATTATTATTAAATTCAACACATTATTGTATGTAGGGGGCTATGAAAATTATGATTGAAAATTGGGTCTCGAGTGTAGAAAGTTTGAGAAGAGCACTGTTTTAATGAATGTGGTAAATTCTGCATTTTATAAAATTTAATTCTTATTATATTAGTATTATCCCTTATTTTCTATGACATTTAAACATTTTTCGGGTAACTTTTTAGTTTCATTATTGAAGTTTTTTTGATTTAGCAATAAAATATTCATTTAAAGATCTTTCGATATATTTTTGTATATACCCTACTGAAATACTTACTATCAAGCAACGTAGATCAGGGATGTTTGAAAGTATGGGCTAACTGGGCCGAGGCCTTGGTAGCAGGTCTAGACTCAGCCTTATTAAATCCTAAGAATTTTAATCATTAAATATTATTCCCGGGATTATTCTCCAAAAAACTGGGAATTTCGAATAATATGACAACTGGAAACACTGGCAAAAATGTATTATTAAGAATCTTCATCGTCCTGCCAAAGTCTATCAGCACACACTTGCCTTCAGGCGGAAGTCGGTTGAGTCGATTTGTGCTCGGATTTGTGAGATTGTGAGTTTTCATGTTTATTTGTTACTTGTTACGTTTGTATAAGCCTTTGACAACGTATTCTATATACTATGTATTTAAAAGGGTCGAAGGTGAGATTTACTTTTGCAAAAGGGTCCCAAGTCCTTAAAAATTCTTGAGATTTCACGGGTGGAGGCCAAAGACGCCACACTGTAGGAAATATTAAAACAATTCGATTCCAGCTGAAGTGCATGCAAATTTTGAGAAGAGAGGTCAAAAATATAGATTTACTTCTTATATATACAGAGTGTCTACAAATTATAAGGGCATAAATGGCTATTTATTGCATGTAACTCGTATAAAATGAAAATTTAAAGTGCATGTTGTTGTAAAATGGAAAAATAGTCCTAGTTTTCCTTGTCACAAATATTCAATGTGACTTCCTTTCGTTACTCTACAAATGTCGCATAGGGAAATTAGTTCACGGCACAGGTTTGTCAGCATGTTTTCGTTGATCCAATTTATTGCAGTGCAGATTCTTGATTTTTAGTTCAGGATGGATGCAGGAAATGGCGTAGTCTCACTTGATCCTTTACAAAACCCCATACACTGAAATACAGCGATGAGAGAGAGAGAGAAAGATCTGATGGTCATGGAGGCCAATAAATAACACCTCCACGACCAATCCAAACTGATACCTCAGCATTGAAGTAAGACAACGTTATCCTTTTAACTGTCATGCCCGAGATGATCTCGGGCACAGCACTAGTGTTCGAAAATGTCACGCCCGAGTGTTACTGGGGAAATTTTTGGGGGTATCGTATTGTTTTCCCCCAATATATATCGGGAGACGTTTATTTCGGTTTTTGTAAAACCCGACTGATTCTGGGGAAAAGTTAATGTGCGCTCAATTAATAGACAGCACTTTACTGAAGACTTTCATAGGTTAGAGGTTAGAAGTTCTTTGGTTCAAAGTGCGCGGGATCTTTTTGCAATAAAAAAATTTGACTATTTGTGTACCCAAATCATCAAAATAACTTGACAGTTAAAGGGATTTGTGGCAAAGCGTGCCATCCTATTGAAAAATGTAACCTCCTGTCTTTTTTTCTTTGATGGCAGGCTGAAGGAAAATCTGTAGTGTGTGTCAATACCATGAAACAATAGTATCTCTTTTCGGAGGTTTCTTCTCTAACAAAATTTCATCAAACTTGAACATCACCATGATTTTGTGAAACGAACGATAGTATTTTAGAATGATTACCGCTCGCTAAAATATGGCGTCAGTTATGACACCTAATGCCATCTATGAATAAACTTAGGATACATTGCAACTAGTCTGACTTTAAACAGGTTAATTCCCTTTAATAATTCTTAAATTCTTAACATACGAAATTGTCCAACTAATTTGTAGGCACTCTGTATATTAATTAAACATCATTTAACAACATTTATTTACATAAAAAAGCGGCATTAAATATAATACATTTTTCAACACAAATAAAATATTAAAATTGTACAACAATATGTATTATGTATCTTTTATGAATATTTATTAAGGCAAGAAATTAACAACATAAAATATAAGTATTAATACTATATTGTTAAATAAAAAATAAAAATTTTAAAGTGGAATTTGTCCAAGCATAGCTCTACTTAGGATTGCACTAACAAGAATATAAATTGGGACTCAATTTTTGATACATAATTCTGAATGTTCAGTTCTTAAACAACTTCTTTGTGGTTTCAAATTACATTTCATATAAGAAAAAAAAATTGCTGACATATATATATGTAGAACCAAAAATGGCAAAGCAGAGAACATGCAAATTTCTTCAAATAATTTAATGGCTCCGACAATAGCTGTCAATTTATCCATCGAGTTATCTTCCAGATCTGTTCTTAATTCCTTAAATTTTGCTGTTAATAATTTTTAAAACTTTTTTTCACGAAGCAGCGATGAGATGTTTCATTTTACAAGTTGTAAAATGCATTTTTTTTAATTTTAGTTGAATATTTATCGCTAATAATCACTCACATTTAAGCAAAGGATGTTTTTTTTTTACAAAAATTGCTCTACACGTAAGCAGATTCAACAGAATCATTTTATGACAAAGAAAGTCTTAAAATAAAAATGCGTGAGCCATAGAAAAAAGAGACAGAGCGAGTTAACTTTATCTCCTAAGTTTGCAGAGAAGTGTAGAGCGTCACTAATAATTTCTAATAATTTCTAATAATAATTTTCACATGTTTTCAAATGTTTGATCTTTTAAAATTTGTTTTAAAGGGGAAGCCTCGAGCGGGGCAATTTGAGGCTGAGCGTTATCTCAAACGAATTATACCCCGTCTACAAACTAATGCAGGTTATTTAAAAATAAATCGTATTTAAATTTTTTTTTTTGACGTGATTACGGTGAAGTTTATCAATGCAAGAGATCAAAATAAAAAACCCTTTTCCCTAACCCAAAAATGAGGGGGGGGTGCTTATTGTTCCTATTCCCGAACTCGTGGATGGTGAGCCATGAGTTAGAGCTCTAGGGACACTGAAGACCGTCAAGACCGCAGTAGCCTAGTGGTCCTCTTCATGAACCTGGGACCAGTGTGTCATGATTTTGATGCCTAATGTCATTGAAGACCTGCCGTGTAAAGGGGTTGTTGCTCTTTAAATCTGTTGAAGCTCAAAGTCATCCCGTTGGCGCGGTATGTAAATTCAGAGAGAGCCATCCAGCTTAGGAGTCGTCTACGTCACTGGAGAATGTCTGAAAATCTTCCGTAATTTTGAACTTCGATCAACTTCCACCATGTAAACATGGTGTGATGTGGATTGAAGTGGTGTGCAAACTCAAGTAGCATTCTTTCAAAAATATGTACCCCTTTCCCCCCTTTCTTTGTTTTTTTTTTATTATGGGTGCTTATAGAAACTCATTCACCTAATGTAAACTGAAACCTTCTTTGGATGTAAACCTGGTTTTACAATTTTTTTAGGGGGGAGGGCTAAACAATTATCATTGATTTTAACCAATTCCATTTTCTATTCATCTCCAGTCACCACATGCTTAAAAAAAGGGCAAATTTCTTATGACTAATTATACGCCAACACATTTACGCGTTTGGTCGCGCGCTGTAAGCAAGTATGGAACAGAAACATCACCTCAAGATAGCTTTTATATCATTTTTATGTGTTCCCTTCCTGTTAGTACACAGTGAAACCCACAAACTAAATCTCAATTTGTTATTGGAGGTACTGGCTTAACAAGTGCTTTGAAATCGTCAATATCAAACGTCATTATCCTACCTCTTTTCAGTTGATCTTCAAAACTAAAATTATTCTATCAGAAATTTTTAAGCCGACTTTGAGCTTGATTTTCAAAAATAGATACTGAATACACTGAACAAATATTTCGATTGTCTGTGCAGCATTTTCATTGAGCCTAAACTCATAATAAAAGTTGAATAAAATAATGCTTGTGTTTATTTTATATTTATTGTGCTAATTTTATATCTACAACTGCCAGCACAATGAATTTTAGAATTAATTTAATAAGACAAACGTACCCTATTCCACTTTTTTTTTCAATTTTTGTGAAAAAGGAGTGAAATTATTTGTTGTGATTCTCATCATAACCTGCAAGCGAATGCCAGCTAACTTGCATCTATATTTACTCTTGATGATCTGCATGCAAGAAAAACTTTGCGCACAAATATATGTGGACCCAAATATAAAGAACATTTCCTATTTATTTGGTGTTCTGACTGTCTTGGCGGACCTTAAAAAACTCTTTAAGGGCCACTATTTGCCCACCCCTGTCATAAAGTATGATATGAAGAATATGCATTATTTCGTATCCTATCACTTCTGTGAAAAACGAAAAACTGAAGTATAGCTCATTGGAATATTTGGAAGGAAAAGATATCCTTAAGTTTTAAAAAACTTTAACACTTTGATTCCGTTGTATCAAGCCAATGTTTACAAATTATATTCATGTTTTCACCGATATACTATGGATTCTATCGTAACTGCACAAATATAGCAAGTGAGGATATTACGTGATGACTCGAAATCGATGGTCTGGACAATAATACAAATTACGAGTTATTTGGTGAATGAGTGAGTGTTTTTAGTGTCGTACCTAAAGCAACACAATGGCTATTGTGGGTATGCCCAAGGAAACCGAGTTACCCGAAGGGGGTTTAGAACTACAAAATGATCTCCCGGGAAACAACCCCGCATTCATTCTCCATTAACAAACCAGAAAATTTTTTACAGTAGTACACGTTTTGAGCCGTGGTGCCTAGTGGTTGACATAAAACAAAAAGGGAAAGGGCGGGCAATCGGCCCTCCCTGTATACCCTCTGGTATACCGGGTACATGATCTTTAAAACAGTGGGTCCGAAAGTCTTGTGGGCTGAATCACGGTGCAGGGAACTAGAGAACTTTCCCCCCTTCATTCCCGCCTAAATTGTGGAGGTGAAATAGGTGGTGTCCCCCTTTTCGCCCCTTTTGGGAAATTCTCCGAGCTAACTTACGTCACCGTATGGTCTCAAAGCCAAGGCCAACGACAGGCGTCTTCAGCCCCCCTTTCCACGATGAATTTCGTGGGACCCGATCTGACTACGCAACAGGTGGCTTTGGGAAAAAAAACGAAAAATAGTAGCAACTTTAAAATTTTAAAATTAAAAAAATTTAAAAGGGGAATAAAAAAAAATAAAATTCAGTTCAAAGTATAAACATCGCTGAAAAAAATAATAAAAAAACGAAGGGTAAAGAAGAAAAAGAATATACATTATTCGAGCATTTTAAAAAACATCAAAAAAAAAAATATATGAATTACTGCCCGTAAAAAAAAAAAACAGGGAAAAATTTGTGGGGAAAAAGGGACGCAGTAACCTCTAAATAAATCAATCCCATCTAAGAAATTTGTTACCAGATTGTAGATGTAATTTTTTAATTCATGATATTAGTTTAGAGTGAATGAAAGGATTTCTAATGATAGATTGAAACCAGGTTTTTTTTAAGCAATTTGAGATGTGGAGTGACCAAATGAAAATCCTTATCACAGAACATGCGAACACATAATGGTCAGCGTCCCTAACAAATTTTTACTTGGGGATAACTTTTTTAAAAATTTAAGCGAGGGGCCCCCCAAAGGAGCAAATGGGCCCTGGTTTTTAAAATTGGGGGCGTAACTGGAATGGGGATTGATATCTAAATGGGTTTTTAAGGTATTTACCGTAAGTCATTTTTAGATTTTGACCACCAACTCTCCCAGTCTTATCTCTAAATTTTGTTTCTATCAAGTAGAAGACACAATAGCTGGAAAACTGAATTCTTTTTTAGACTTGAATTTTGGGGAAAATTTTTCAATTTATAATATTTGGAAATTTATGACTAGGAGATTTACTAAGTAGTTTAAATTAATTAATTATTTTTATCTCCATCATTCTTTAAACGAATTTTCTGGGTCATTCTTCTCACATATATCATTGCAAATTAAATTTTTGGAATAATCAAATCAAATAGCTTATTGATATAATATTTTTGTCAAAAAGTAAGCTGCAGAATTAAATTTAATTATCACTACATAACAAACTTAGATTTTATGTTGACATCTAAAAATAAATCCTCAGAATTCTTTGTGTTGTGGTTCTATACTTCTATCTAGTATATTCAGAAATAGTAATTAACCTCAAGAGCCTTTTTCTTATCTCGATATAAAAGCTAATACTTTCATGGAATCCCGAGACAAATTTAATTCGATTTGAAATGCAATATTAATTGAATTAACCCCTTGTAAAGAAATAGGATATTTCCCCGAATTTTTTGCTGCTTTTTAATAAGTTCTTCGATCTCTATTGTGAGAAAATATAATCAGATTTCCATGAAAGAAAAAAAATTACATATTTTACAGAAAATGCAAAGATAATTTTTCTGTAGAAAAAGTACAGAAAATGTAAAAAATTCCACTTTTTCATTTGACCGATGTAATAAAAGAATTAAAAAGAATATGTATTTTTCTTCTATATTGGTTCTCAATTGATGCACACAAAAGCCAATATATAAATTTTACTTTAAAAAAATGTTTCCGTGAATTTCTTAATAGTATAGATTAAAAAATGAATGCTGATTTAACCTTGAAAGGTCAAGCTCATTTTAAGACATGAAGGAAAATCTTACTGTTGCGTAATCATTCCTTTTCCGATTCTGTATTAGTTCAAATTATAATTTAATTAAATTCAAAAATTACCGAATGATTTTTTTATTCTCTATTAAAATATATTGCTATTTTACTTTTAAAATTACATTGATTAAAGTTTAGAAAAAAAAAAATTATAAAAGTATTATGAATATGTCTTGGAATAGAGAATTGATGAAGAAATTCAAATTTTTAAGATTATAACCCAATTTTTTTAAAAAAAAACCTTCTCTCTCTCTCTCTCAAAAGTAATTTGTACCAGTAGTGGTTATCTTAGAAATTTACTACATCAATTTATTTGCTTTAACTTAACTGTAAATATGAATTTAGTCATTTTAAATCTTTATTTGAGTTCAAATATTAAATTTTGTCTCGGTAGTTATATAAGTCAAATAAATTATTTTGGCAAATTTTACCACATAAATCACTGTTTTCTTTTTAAAAAAAAACTACAACGCATTGTAAGTACATTTCAGTTCATAATTTTGTTTACAAGAAAGGTATGCAATATTAAAAAGGAATTTGTACTAAAAGAAATAGAAATTATTTTAATTTAAAATATGAACTATTTTTATATAGATTTTCTTTTATTTTTATTTTGCGATCATACGCCTTTTTTTAAGCGTAGACTAATGAATTTTGAAGGAAATCCTGATTATAATTTTCTCAAATGCCGTTTGGTAGATTACTCATAGTTTTTCACGAAAAAATCTTTTAATGAAATAATATTTAACTGTTTGATAAAAATCATTTGCTATTGCTTGATAACTGTTTCCGTACCTATATTATCTAAGAAAAATCGGGAGAAATTATAATTCTACAGTTTAAGTTCTGCCTCATATTTTGTTGTTTTGTTATTTGACTCAGCATCTATTCATCAATGGAATCTTTATATTTTTACATACTTTCTATATTTGGATATTTAATTTTCATCTGAAGACGAATTCTGCATTTTTCAGAAAGGTAAATATTAGTTTAGCCATTTTTTTACAAATTCATTGATATTTAACGATGAAATGCAAGTGATAATTCTAAATGCATCTTCTAAGTAACTGATTTTTTTTAAGTCAAAACAGTTGTTTTATAGTAGTGTGAAACACTTCTTACAAATAACGAAACAAATAAAATATTAAATTAATATATAAATTATGTAATAAGTAATAAAAAATTGTAACCACAACTTTTTAAGGCATTCCATATTAGCTTAACTGCCTAAAAGAGAAGGAAATATGTGAAAATGTGAACTTTAATTATCATTATACAATGAAATAGTTTCAGTTTTAATCAATGATAACTACAAATTGCCCTTTATTTTTCTGTACAGTATTTCAACGCTTTTTATGTCTGTTAGTAATGCTAAATAATAAGTGATAAGAAAAAAAAAAGTTTAGAATTGTTATGTGTAGTATAAACTTGTTTGCATTTCACAAATTAATTAAATCCTTTTTACTGATAGAACAATGGGATAATTAAGTTATATATACTTAACTATGCTTTTATAGAACAAATTTTTAGCTTCCTACATTTTTTTGGAATCTGATGATCGCATAAGTTTTTTCTTTTAATTTCGAGATCTGAATTATGTATAGATATTTACTACGTCTATGTATAATAGCCTATAAAAAAGGAAATGTATTCTTAAAAAGAGAACAAAAAAAGAGAGATGTTTTGTTTTTTTTTAAAATAAAAAATAAGGCTTGGAAGTATATTAAAATATTTTTCGAACGAAAGTGAATTTTCAAAATGGAAGTTCAGCTGCGTAATTATGCGTTGTTAACTTCTATTTTGAATTCAATTAAAATACATGAAAACCAGATTTGAATAAATATATATCAATAACATTTTAGATAAATTTTGTGCCATTAAATTAATATCTAGCTTAATTTTATTGATTTTTACTTGAATTTAGTAATTAATTTTGCCCATTTTTGTATAAAAATGCCACTCTTGTTTGATCTTACTTTCATTTATGTTTCTAATTATTTCATTACTTCGCATAATTGCACTTAAGTATTGGAAATTCTACAATCATTTTAATGATTTAATTTTCGTCGTTTCGATCAGATATAAATTCAAAACATTTTCTTGATGAGTCCTTTTTTCTAAGCATGAAACATGAGTAATAAATATAATGATGCAACATGAGCTATAGTGAATCATTAAGTGTAAAGAGTACGATAATGAGTGACATAAACTGAGTAATACTTTTACAACAAAATATGACATTCCGAAAAAAAATAAAAGACCACGTCTTACCTTGCTTTATTATCGCGAAGTTCTGCAGCTAAATAATTTAATAGTGTGAATAGGTAAAATTTAACAGATAAAATGTGTTTTACTTTTCCACCATTTTGGGAGATTTTCGTTACTTGAGATACCTACACTTTCTTATTCAGTTCTAGCTATGTAAACAACTACAGGCAGAATTTTGCTTTGTAACAAAGTTGTTTTTTTAATTTTTGTTATTTTAATCAAAGTTTTCTTTTAAAAAAATAGCGAACATATAAATAATTTGTATTGAATTATATTTACTGTTTCTTAATTTTAAGTTAAAACTTTAATAAATTAGAAAATTTTAAAAAATTTCCTTTAAAAATAAACTTTTTTTGTAAGTTTAAATCGAGGGAAAAATCGATTTTGTAGGGGGAAATTTGAAGTTCAGCTTGATTTTACTTTCAAAAGTTAACTTATAAAATCTCATAAAAAGAAAAATCTATACATTTTCAATTTATTTTACCTGAACAACTGAGAAAAAAATCACCTTTGAAGAATGAAAAATTAACTTTAAAATTCCCTGACAAAATTACGCCTTAAGAAACTACAGAAAAGAAGAAATAGGAAATTCCTTTGGTAATTTAGTACTTATAGTTAGTAGGATAACTAGAAGATATATAATAGAGAGAGAGAGAGGTTTTTTTCTGGACCTTTTAACGTCTTTTTATGTAATATTAGTATTCCATAGTAATATTTTGTACTCTAATATCTAGTTTTCATCAAATATGTTTAGATATAAATATAAAAAATAAATAATTGAGACTGGTATTTATGGTATTTCTAGATTTTCTGGACACTAAAGGAGAAACACCAAAGGCGAGCATTGGAAACCATAAGCTTTTTTAAACTGATTTTTTTAAATTTTGAACTGATAATGATAAAAATTGTGAATTATCTTTTAAAATAGTTAGATAAAGGAAACTGATCGGATATTATTTTCTCTTGTTTTCGATTTAACTTTATTCTTTTAGGAGTTTTGCACAGATTATAATTTCGAATGTGGCCAAAAAGGACAAACTTAGCAACATTTATCTCTTTTATGATGAAAAATATTCAGTTTTCAAATGACACTTATACGAGCCAATTATGATATTAAACCAGTGCTTCTCAAACTTTCAAAATTTGCGAATCAGTTTTCAATCATAATTTTTTCATCGTGCCCCTACACAATAACAATTTATTGAATTCAATAATGTACTTTGACGTAAGGAAACAATATGACTTTAATTATAAACCGTACAAATTATCAAGATAAGTATTTAATTTTGTATATGGCAAGCCCATGGGGTCACTATTTATTAAAGTTGTTCTTAACTTAGTATTGATGAATTCATTATCAAATACATTGTGCAGCACTGTTACATTTATATATCATTATTTATATTACATATATCAATGTAAATGTGCATTTTATTTTTTATTATGTCAGAATGTGTATTTTATTTTGCTTCCTTTCAGAAAAAAATTAACTTTTATTTTCGAATGTTTTATATGCTCACGCACCCCATACTTAGAATTATCATGCCCCCTTAGGGTGGCGCTCCCCAGTTTGAAAAACACTGTATTTAATAGAATACTTCTATTAAGTACACGCGAGTAAAGTTGTGCTGAACGATATTTCAACATCACTTTTTCAAAAAATGTGCCAGACGATAATGTTACTGACAAGTTTATATGAAAATATTTTAGCAACCGATCATTATTCTGACTCTTTCCTGTGGTAAGTTAAAATTTGTATTTTAAAAAAAAAAAAATTGTACTGCATTTTAGGACTTTCTTTTAAATTTTAAATTCCAAAGGTGAAATATTTTCTAAAATATTTTCTAAATAATATAATATATATTCTATAATATTTGTCCATTGAAATAATTTAATGAATTCCAAGATGTTATGTTCTAAATAAATGCTATATAAAATTATTTTGCCTAATATATATAAGATCATGTGACATTGTCGTAAGGGATACATTAACCAATATTCGCGATTTAATATTCGATACAAATAAATTGTTATCAACAATTCTATTACTTGTTAAATTTCTAATATAGTAATTACTTCCAATTTCAGTACTTGTTTTAGAATAAAAAGTTACTTCTATATATCTAATATTGTTTCCCTTAAGTAAACTGCCACGATACATTTCAAATATTAAACATTTCAGAAATGACAACAAATATATATCATGCCTCATAAATTAATATATTTTGCATAATTCGTATTAGAGACATAAGATGTTTTACTGCTACTTTTATATATATATATATATATATATATATATATTTACGAAAATTATTTTTCCAAAATATATATTAACTGTATTTCGATTCTGTCTTGATGGGAATAATGATTATATTCAATACGCAACATCCGTGTAGGGCAGCGATGCGCGTTATATCTGTCGAGAGCTGAAACGTCCTCCCGTTGGTGTGGTGTTAGGAGAGGGGGGTGCCAGCTCAGATGTTGTCCACGTCACTTGACCATGGTTCGAAATTACGTGGTCCGTCGCCAAAAGCCCTCGTGTAGCTGAATACTGCGACGTTAATATTCAATCAAACAATCAATCATTCAATACGAAACATACTTTGTGACGTTTAAAAAAAATGAAAGAAATTTAAAAGTTATAGTATTTGTTTTATAATGAATAACTTATATCTGAAATTTACATATAATAAATGAAATGTGGTAATTTAAGAAAAAGATTAATTAATAACAAAACATGGTGAGGAAAATGTTGTTTACTTTAATTTTTATATTTATTTAGATGCGTTACTTAATACTAATTACACAATACTGGGTATATATCTGATTCAATGCATTAAAAGGCTCTAACTTGTGAAAAAAAATGAAAATGTAACTATTAAAAGTCCATTTTAAACTTATTTTCAAAATGTTTAAAAATTCTGTTTCTTTTTTTGAAATCACTTTTAATTTTAAGGGAGCGCACCGGCTCATTTCACTTTAATGACTTTTGTTATAAAGATAAATACATTTAAAAAACTGTAATCTTCAATATATTTTGTCAGAAAAATTCTTATATATAGTAACATGAAATCGTTTAAATTTTAACCCAAAATCTGGACTTGTACAAGTATCAAATTTTAGTCTATAAGAGATGTCACTATATTTTGCAAACGTCTCTATCATTCTGCAATATTTTTTTTAAATCCTCACCTCTTCCCATTGTTAAGGGGAAATAAACCGTACCCCTAAAGTCAAATAAATGAGGGACACATTTTTCATTTTTTATCATTCAAATCAAATTTTTTACCAACATATCTCTTCTAAATGGCTTTTTC
Source organism: Trichonephila inaurata madagascariensis (assembly GCA_019973955.1). NCBI lineage: Eukaryota > Metazoa > Arthropoda > Arachnida > Araneae > Nephilidae > Trichonephila > Trichonephila inaurata. Next base: position 16,956 of record BMAV01027075.1, read on the forward strand.
TCTCTCCCTCCCAAATCCCCGAAAAAGAACATCGGTGCTCCCTGCAAGCACACGTGACGACATTGAAGTAGGCCTCTCCCCACCACCCATTAATTAAGCACGCATGCTGTAACAATTGCTGCTGCAAGTGGACATTTGAGGCGGAAGGGGGGAGGTAGGCTCTTCTTTCCATATCCCCAACATGTGGGGGAAGGAGGACGTGTACACCACTTGACGCCCTACCCTTTTTACTTTAGTTCCCTCAGCACAAAGAAAATCCAGTCTTCATCGCTCAGACAAAACACTGAGTCATCGTCTATCCTTTGAGAGCCAATAGAAAATTCGAAATTACTACTTGATCTATTGGATTCTGGTTTTATGGCATGGAGCATGAAGTGGACCTTGCAAGAAGCTCATTAATTTTGTTTCCTTTTAATTGCTTACTTTTTCATCATAATAAAAAAAAAGTTTTGAGTTCTTTCAAATATTGTTTAGTTTGAAAAGGAATATATTGTAGCCAAAAGGAACTTAAAAAATCGTTTTCGTTTTCTTTCTATGAATTGGATCAGAGTCCGAGATTTTTAACCCAGTAAAACAGAGGCAGGGTTGTCTAGCATTTCCCCCCGGACAAGAATGAAAAATTCCGCCCCTCTTGCGAAAAGCAAAAAATTATAATTTAAAAAGATAAAATTGTTCCCATAGATACAGACCTATGTTTAACCACACTTATCGGTCCTAAGTCCGAGGTTGCACTTGGATATTTTATATATTTTTATTTTATAAAAATTTTTTTAATTTTGTTTGAAAACGTTAGAATTTTGTCTTCTATATTCGCCATTGATATTCTGAAATGGGATTTTTTTGTTATAGATTCATTTAGTTTCGATATTATTTTTTATTGATTCCTGTGTGTTGTGATTGAATTATATATATTTTAAATATATATATATATATATATATATATATATATATGTGTGTGTATAAATTATTTTCAGTCAAATACAAAATAATAGAAATTAACAAAATTTGTTATTAATTCAAACTAGTAAAAGTAAGAAGGAATTGCCTTTAGCATGCCAATTTCTACTAAAAAAGAGTCTACTGATGATGGGGCCCAAAACGTTTACTTACATTATAATAACAAAACTAAGACTAAAAGAAAACAAAACCCCTTTTGACTTATCTACAAAAATTTTATTGCCCCTGCCCCCTTTTGGATAGCTAACACCAGACGTCGTATGGGCGAAAAAATGTCCTTATGATCCCACTCTTGAAGGGGGAGAAAGTTACTAGTAAAAGAGAAAAAATTTTTCAAATTTCCCCCGTTTGATTATAAATCCCGCATCAAACTCTTAATTTTCAACATAAAAGAAAAACTGGCATTAAACATGCAGAATAAAAAACAGGAAGATGAATAAATGAAATATCAAATTCACACCCAACATTATTTCAGAAAATATATCAAATTTTTGGTAACAAAAAAAAAATATTTTTTCCAAATTCAATCCAAATGCCGAATTTAGAATTTACCGCCCCGGGCAAGGGTCCGGTTTGTCCGGCCCTAGAGCCGACCCTGACAGAGGTCGCCTAAGTGCTGGTCCGCGAGAAAATTTCGATAGTGCTCAGAAAAAATTGGAATATACTTACTCATCACTTTAAATTATGTTTTAAGACACATTGAAACATAATTCGACTAAACTTTGTTCATTATAGTGTATTAAAATATAGATAAATTCATTTCTAAGTTAAATATTTCAAAAATCCTGGTTCAGGCTCTGTACAGAGGTCTGAGCTATATGTAGGCAAAATATTATTATTATAAAAGCATTTTTCGTAAAAGAAGAATGTTTTGAAAATAAGTAAATCTATGTTCAATTTTTGAAAAAATATCGCATTTAAATAATTTTTAATTGCTATAATAATTTTAAAACAATTCTATACGTGTCTTCTAATTTAAGTGACACTATACACTTGCTAGAAAAAGTCTGAGTTTACCCATAATAAATCATACAGCAAAGATAAAATTTAATAGAAATATAATTTTTTTTCTAACAAAATTTCATGAACTTGTTAACTATTAATTAAATATTGAACATGCAAGAATTCGTTAGTTTTGAATTAAAACTACTTAGGATAATGGGGGTTTTGTAGCAAAAACACACAAAAAGTAGACAGAAAAAGTCTGCGTTTACTATTTGAATATCCTTGATTCTTGGAATTTGTATCAACACGCGTTATAGGTTAACAGAGTTTTTGCATTCAGTTATCAAGTAAAATAACTTAAGAAAATTGTGAGGCAACAATTCTTAAGTTGTTTTGTGAGATACGAAGCAATTCAAGGACATAGAAAATAAAAAGAAGGAAATTAGCATCAGTGACAGCAAAATCAATGTGAAAATGTAAAAAGATGGAAAAAGTCGTCGGGATATAGCCAGATCCGTTGGACGGCAGTATTCATCTAACCAACACAATACTTATAACTTTAAATCTATAAGTGTTTACACATCCAAACCTCGTTTAAGTCATCCATCTAAACTCACAATCGAAAACGAAGTTTGAAACAATGGTGGTGTATTTGACTGCAACTGAAGTGCAACAGACCAAAAGAAGTTTTAAAAAAAATATTTGGGAGGATACCGCAAGAAAAATCTCAAAAAGTCCCGGGTAAAAGTCGAGTGGTTTAGAAAAACCCTTTTATTTCATTGACCAACCGGCAAAAAGGGTACTT
>BMAV01027076.1:0-10578 GCA_019973955.1 Trichonephila inaurata madagascariensis
GTATCAACATATTCGAGAAGTACAAGTTTCATTTTTTTCGATCTACTCTACTCGTTTGTTCATGGGCATGCGCAGTTTTTCCAATTTTTCCTGCCCTTCTCGGATAGCTTATTTTCTTGAAGTATATATGTAGTGGTATTTAAGTTTTTCACAGATTTTTGGAAAAAAATATGTTATTCTTTTCAAACAATATTTGAATGCTAAAATTGGTCACTATTTTAATTAAAAAAATGGGGAAGGATAAGGAAAAAGCGGTTTGTTGTCATTGTGCAAAACAATTTACAAAAACTTCTAATATGTATCAACATATTCGTGAAGTTCATGGCGTGGAACCTGTAAATTTTGGCCGTCTACGATGTCCTGGGTGTGGTTTACATTTTCCAAATTACGAAAGTATTAGGAATCATATAACAAAAGAGCATGATGTTAAATGTTCATTAGAGGAACATCTTTTTTCCAATGAAAGAGGTATGTCATAATTACCAGTCTAAAATTCTAGACTATTTTATTTCAAAATTCAGAAGCAAATTGTTAATTAATACATAATTAAATGTTCTATAATTGACAACTTTCTTACATCACAATTTGTGAAAGCAGTTAAAATTGTAGTTATTGAACAGATTTTTTAAAAATAAACCAGTAATAACTCTGCAAAATTTTATGATACTTTTTGTTGTGAATCCTATAATTTTATTGAGGTGAATTCTAACTATTACTTTAAACTCTTCTAAGTTGATGTTTTGTATAGTTTATATTGATATGTTTTAATTAAATTGTTTTCCTTAGATTTTTATGAATGGAAAAAAACAATTGAAGAGGAAGGCAAATGTCTTTATGTTCGAAATACATCTCCTAAAATCTCAGCAGCTAAAGAAAATACTTATTATTATATATGCCACAGAAGTGGTCATTGTAAAAGCCGTGCATCTGGAAAGAAAAATACAAAGTTTGAATCAAGTAAGATGAGTGGACATTGCCCATCAACAATGATGGTTAAAGTTTCAAAGAATGTTAGTGTTTTATATTGTCCTATACATTTTGGCCATGATCCACTATCTGGACGTGAAAAACGATCTAAAGACCCAGGATCTTTGGATAAGAAAAAGAAATCTGGTAGCTATATCTTTTTTTACTGCTCTTTGTGTATGCAATATATTTTACTGTCATATATACATGTTCATTTATTATTAAAATTTAGATGGAGTGTAGATTAGGGGGACAGTTGGATTTGGTGATGTTTGTTTATATTTCATGGGAAGTTAATGATTTCATTCTGGTATGTTTAATTTGGCAACCCTCTTACTTTGAAATGTGGTCTTATTCCAAAATCATGTTTTCTTTGTACTTCATTGCTATTCATTATTTAAAATTTACATGTTTTTAAAAAGACAAAGGCTTCTCATATAATCCATTTAATTGTTGTTTTTTAAGAAATATAACATATCGTTTTTGAGTTTACTGGTTTACAAACATTTTGTTGAAATTTTTTTCTTTTCAGTTTTTCATTTTTGCCTTTGTTTCTTCAAATTATCCTAAACAGTATGTCTGAAAGGTATGGTTTAGGCTTTCTTATGATTTGAAACAAAAGGAGAAAATGTTTGAGATACAGTGATGTATGGATAAAAGATTGATTGCTTCAAATGTTGAATGTACAGTCAGAAATAACACTGGTGAAAAATGAATTTTTTAAACATGGGTTTTCTTTCAAACTTCACACTTTGGGTAAAATAATTCTTCTATACCTTAAATTTTATGAGTGTAAAGGAACATTTAGTCAAATAGAATTTATTCAATAATTAGTTTTAATAATTTTATTTTATGAGGGGATAGTTTAATTTACTGGTTTCATATTCAACTGTTTTACATTGTAAACAATTGGAATTATGAGCAAAATTTAATTCTTCAAGTAACTAGCTTTAATCAATTTTTATTAATTATTATTAAACTTCATATTGTCATCCAAAACAATGGTGTATGGAAGGTATGGCACTATAAACTGTGAGAAAAAAAGCTGTTTAAGTTTTTACCTAGACATAGTTACAATGTGAGTAGAAGAAAATCTATTAAAAATGCTATGCATTTGGTTAAAAAGGAATCAAGTGATAGATATATTTGGAAATGTCAAAAGAGAGGAATAAATATGTATCATATCAGAAAGTCTACAAAAAAAATAACTGGTTTGAAGAAAGTAAGATAAATATGTTTTAAGCTTTGATGATGATTAATATTTGCATGTGAGAATTCAATTCTTACTCTGTAGCTCAAGTGGAGAAAAAAGTACGGAACTAATTTGATAACGGAGGTAATAGCGCCAAGTGCTGCTTGTTGCTGGAATGAAATCCAATATGGCAGCCTAGCGGTAATTTAATGATACACAATAATTTAAAAGAATTGTTTTGAAATACACTGAAATGTATTTCAAATAAAAAATATAGGAAGAGATTGAGAATAACCTAGATCAATAAATAAATAATGAATAATAATATTATGTAATAAAAAGTAACATGAACTAATAATAGTATTATAAGCAGCATATAATAATCTTATAATATTATTTTATCATAATTATATATAATATTCATATAGTACAATTTTATAACGGTTATTAGAAATAATAATCATGTAATATAATTAAAAAGTAATTATTAAAAAGAATAATTGTCGAATTGTAAAAAAATAAAAATAATGCATAAGAGAACTCGTAATACTATAAATAACTATAAATAAGCATAAGAATAGCTATAAATAAACAAAATAAATAATTATAAATAAATAAGATAATAATTATAATTAAATAATAATTATTATAAATAAATGACAATATTAATTATAAATAAATAACAAAATATGTAATAATAGTTATAAATAAATGCCAAAAGAAACAATTATAAATAACGAATATTATATGATGATTACACATAGTAATAATTGCGTTTTTTTTCATTATGAACAAAATAATTACATAATGTATGTTAAAATTAATTTAGAATATCAATTACAAAGTAGTGAAAGCTTGCAATATGAAACTTGCACTACAAGTTCCTTCAACGAGTATCATCGAACAAAGAACGTAAAAAAAACATTTTTAAAACGAAAATAAATTATTTATAGTGATAATTAAAAGCACAACACTTATTCTTTTAAGAAAAAAATATTCTAGTACTCACTCATTTTAGAAATATCCATATTCGAAAGTAGCCCAGAATTAAACAGAAGACTCAAATAGAAAAATTAAACTGAAAATGGTTAAATTTTTAAAGATATCGTCTGAAATTAAAGGGTTATAGCAGGGAAAAACGAATAAAAGTTATTTCTAATAAACGTTATCCCCATGGCAACCACATCGACAGACGATAAAAATATTAAGGTAACCATATTGTAATATTATCGCCCATCTTAGCGAACATAAACAACAACTTGACACTACTACCCCCGATATCATTTTAGCACCAAAAACAGTATACTAAAGTTTGTGAAACGATACGACAAATGTTTAAAATAAAGGTGGTGATTAAGTAGAGAAATGAAGGCCCTGATTTGCACTTTAAGCCAAAATTTTATTAAGATGCATTAAAATTTTATTTATGTTCCTGATTTTAAAGTCTTAAGATTGAGTTCATTATCATGTTTTCATAAATATTTATAAATTAATAAGCGTAGAATTTCTGAGCAAAATACATATGTGCTTAGCCTGACAATATGCATCTTATTTTGAAATGACAAGACTAGTTTTAAAACATTGATCCTAATTTCAGATAAAGGGTGTCAAAAATAGGGGATTAATGTCAGAGAGAAGGAAAAGAATATTTATTTGTTTAATGATTAGTTAGGAGCAGGAAATTTTTACTTTGAAACATACTTATTTTTGTGAGGGGAAAAATTTAAAACAGCATAACATATATATGGAAAGCAATTTTCGTGAAAAAATCAAGGACCACTCCTATTGAAATTTGGATTTTTATCGGTAAGTATCCTGTTATTTTTAAGACTTTGTAAATCAGGAATATGGTGGAAAAAATCAAATATCTTGATAAATTTTCGACTGTAATGTAAAAACGCTATCCACACAGTCATGTGACCCTTTATCAAGAAAAGGATATAAAATTGTTTTTTTGATAAATTGAATGGAAAACACACATAAAATGTCATGGAATACTGATGTGCTCCTTAAAAAAGGAATGCTTAAAAACACTCTTTTAGTATTTTCAATAATGTTTTCCTTTTATGCATTCCAAAAATCAACCAAGTTAAAAAATAAAGGACTCCTGTCTTTTAAATCAGTTAAATAGGATTTGAAGAATAATGTTGTTCCAAATAAACAGTATACTAGGTTATTTTTAATTAGTAACTATAATTTAGTGAAGGAAAACCTTTTAGCGGTTGGATCCTATTTTAACCCATACTGGGTTTTTGAACTTTTTTGTCGCCTAGCTAGCTACCCTTCTTTTCTAGCCTTAAAAACAAGAGATTATTATTTGTGACTGCTTGTTGCGATTGTGGTAATTAATGTTTGTTTTGCAACCCTTTTGCAACAGTGGTAATTGAGCTGTTTGCATTTTTTCCATCCTCAACTGTTAATTGATAACTATGTACAAGTTCTGGTTGCTGTTTGGAATGAGTCAAGTATAAGGTTTAACAATTTTTTTTTAATTCTATGGAAGCAAGGGGGCAAAAGGAAATTATTGAATGGCACATACAAAAAAGTTTGATTGCAGCAGAGTATGAATGTCTGAAATGTGAGAATAGTATGCATCTGTGAGAAAGGAAGAATGCAAGATAATTATAAATGGAGATGTGCTATTCAAAAGTAAAACAGAATCCAGATGATGTGTGTAAGAGCATAAAGAAAGGTATGTGGCTCAGCAAAAATCATTTGAGTATGTGTAAAATTTTGATTGGTATGCAATATTAGTTTGGAAGGGTTATGAATGAATGTGTGTGTTTTTAGTGAAAGTTGCAAATTAATGAAAATGAAGTGTTTGGCTGAAATAAGTTTTGTCAAGAGATTTGCATGATTTATTCTCTATAGAAAGCTCAAATTTTTAAAGAAAAATTTAATAGAAATTTTTTGTAAGATCTTAAAAATTTTAATTTTCTTTTTCTTTCAAACACAATTTTATCCTTTTATAATGTGTTTTCGTTTTTATAGAAGCTAAATTTTTCATGAAATTGATCTATAATTTTTAAAAATTTCCATTTATGTCCGTTGGACATTGACTAATTCTCTTAAGAATATTTTTAAAAAGCTAAATTTTACATGAATTTGTTCTTTAATTCATAAAATTGACACTTTTTATTCCTTCAGACATAATGAAATGTTTCTCCTAGTTTCTTCAATCTCAACTTTGAAAGACCTGGCACCATTATGGCGGGGTTTGAAAAAATTCTACACCAAGAGGTGGTCTAAAATACAATTTTACTTGAATTTTTTCTCTTATTTTTGTGTAGTCATGATTCATGTAACTACATTCAATATTTAATTTGATTCACCATCTTTATTTTATAATAGGGAGTTTATTTCTTAAATTGCTAGAAGATTTACTCTATATGTGGAATATCCTTGAAGTTGAGGTGAAAAATCTTTAAAGCTCAGTAATTAGTGAGCAAGAATTCTGCAATATTGTTACATTGTTGAAACTTTCACGAGTTCTTATTTTTCATTCATAAAAGTATAAAGCTTTGTATAGTCTATTACTTTATCATCATTGTAGTAAATAATTTTGGTATTTATGTATTATACCATTGACCACAATTTTATCAAATTAAAAGATGTTGCCAGTTATTATTTTTGTGTTCAAACATGCACACACAAAACAGTTTCCGTCATTAGCTGCAAATCATTTAATGACATCTTTTATTCTGAAGAAATTGGTCTACAGTAAAATACACAGGTAGCATAATTTTCTCTAAAAATCACAAATTATATATGAGCAAATTTTATAAATTATATATAGTTGAAAATAAAATAATTATATAAAGTTAAATTATAATAAGTTATTTTGTTATCTTCCAGTTAAAAAAATTTTTCTTCTGACTAATCCTCTTTATTATGACTATTAATAATCCAAAGACTAATTATTTTCATACACTAATTGTCTATATTTTTATCCTACTGTGCAATATAATCTCATAATATCCTATAATTTTCAGAAGATATTGGATTTTTTTTTTTATGAAACAGCTTTCATAACCATAGAGCTGTATACCTTTATTGAGCTATAAGTTATTAAGAATGGGGTTATAATGTAATATGATTATTTGTTATATATTAGAATAGTTATATTTTGTTCTATATACAATAGAAATAAATTGCATAGTAAGTGAAACATATTTCCTTTTGTACTTCCTGGATAATTGTTTTGACAAAGGTCTACATTTCTGCTCTTGGTCTTTAGGAGGGTTCAAACCTCTAATCCCAACCCTTATATAGGCCATTGCTTAAGTATATAAAATGTAGATAAATGGAAATTATATTTTTATGACAAAAATAGTAATAATACTTTAAAAGGATTTTTTATGTAAAAGTAATGGAAATAGTGATTCGTAATTATTCAATGACATCTGATCCTCTTTTTTTTTGCCTGTAAATTATGCTTTTTAGGCTAAACAAAAGTGTCATTCTCATTAGTATGGTGTGGAATTTAGGGAAATGATATTCATTTTAATCTCATTTTAATCAAGGTTCATTGTTCTACCATAGCTTTAGAATTATATTAATTCAAAATAAATGTCTTCTGTGCAAAATATCTATAAATTGATTTAAAACCAAAATATAAATAGAAATATATTATAGAAAAGTGGGAACTATTTTCACTATCATTTATATTATTTTATTGTATTTAATTGCCAAATATTTTTTACTAATTTTGGTTTATATCCTTTTCACCTCCAGATAAAATCAATGAAGGTTCTAAATCTTCTCTTCAAAAAGTCCTTGATGATGTTCAACATGGAACTGAAGAATATGAACGCATTCAACTGTTAACACAAAAAGATGTTCAGAGCATTAAAAAGAATTTATTTTTACATACTTCTGAACAAGGTTATGACAGCGAGGCTTTCAGTGTTAGATTATGGGTTGAATCCATGTCACAGTTAGAAGAAGATAATCCTATAATTTTTTATAAAGATCTTGGAGCTGGTGATATGACTGGTTTTTTGGGTGATCAAGACTTCTGCTTAATAATTATGACCAAAATGCAGCAAAAAATGTTAACAGAATTCAGCAATCCCAAAATATGCATTGATTCAATGCATGGATCAAGTAACCAGGATTATTATTTAACAACTATGTTGACTGTCGATGAATTTGATATAGGTTGTCCAGTAGCATTTTGTGTTTGTAACCGAACAGACATCGAAGTAATGAATTTTTTCTTCAACTATATCAGAAGTAAAGTGGGTGTTATCGGTACTAATGTCTTCATGTCTGATGATGCTCCTGAATTTTACAATGCATGGGAAGTTGTTATGGGACCTACTCAGTATCAACTCTTGTGTACATGGCTAGTTGATAAAAATTGGCGGAAAAATCTCGCTAAAATCAATTCCAGGTTTAAAAAACTTACTGTGTATAAAACGCTAAGAGTGCTTTTAAGAGAGCCTAACTTGCAATCTTTTACAGAAATGGAAAGAAATTTTGTTAAATTACTTGAAGATGATCCAGATACAAGGAAATTTAAGAAATATTATTCTACTTATTACGCTGAACGATTACAGCTTTGGGCATATTGTTATAGGAAACATGTTGGTGTAAAAACTAATATATATCTAGAATCTTTTCATAAAGTTCTCAGACACATATATTTGGAAGGGAAGAAAATTAAAAGAATTGACAAAACACTAAATGCATTGATGAAGTTAACCAAGGATAAAATATTTGAAAAATTATGTAATGTATCAAAAAAAGTTCCTGCATCTGCGTTAACAAGGATTGACGAATGCCAAAGGTTAAGTAGATTGATTTCAGAAGAAATGATTGCATCTGTGGCTGATAATGCTGAATGGAATGTTAAAACATCAATGGACTCATCGCATTTCTATACAGTACGGAAAAATACTGAACCTGTTTGCCGTACGTGCAACTGTTTTTCAATTTATTCTAACAATGTTTGCATTCATGAATTTGAATGCACTTGTAGTGACAATCTTGTCAGATTTAATATCTGTGATCATATACAAGCTTGTTTGAGGGTACTTTCATCTAGAGGAAAAAAATCTTCAGAAACTCAAGACATTGTAAATAATGCCCAAGTTTCTAATGAACAAAATGTTCCTAATTCAAACCCTGAAATTCAAATATGTTTGAATAAATTAACATTATTGCAAAACGAAATGTCTGCTCCTGCATTTCCCAGGACTGCATATTTACGTATTAATTCATTGCTAGATAAATGCTTGACTTTGAGTAAAGAAACTAAAGAAATAGCACCTGTCTCATCCTTACTTTAAACAAGGGATCAAAATCATTCTTCATAGCATGAAAATCAACATTTGAAAAACTGCTTTTCAATCTGATAGTACTTGTTTCATGTTACCAACTACAAATTTACAAAGCCAGGTCATTTCTTCAGAAGAAAAAGCTCGACTTTTGTCATATTTAAGGTAACAAACAATTTAAGGTTCCTGTACAGAAAGTTATTATGGAAATATACTAATAACACTTGTGAATAACAAGTATACAGTTCATCTGACATAAGCTTTTAGTTTTTTAAAGAAAATCGGTGTTAAATATTGAGTCAGTATTTTTGGAATTATTAAAAAAGTTATCAAAAAATGTCTTGGAAACTAAACTTACTTAACAAGACAAAATATATTTTCTGTTTTAATTTAACAAATCTTCTCTTTGAAAAAAGTGGTTCTTGGTCAAATAAATAGTTTTGTATATATATATAAGTAAATAAAAAGAATATCAATAGCTGTATTGTGGGGAATGCTTGATATCCTGTAACAATAAAACTGCTGGCTGGATATGTGTGATAAAAATCTGACATTTGGTATCGTTATTTAGTCTGAAACTACTTTTGGCAGATTTCTTAGACTGAAGATTGCCTTAAACATTTTAAATTTGATTTTATCACCTCTCTTTAATGTTTTTTTTTTTCGTTAATTTTTTTAAGGAATTATATGAGAGATGTTCCGAAAGTAAGTTTTGTCATTTTTCTTTCACACACACAAAAACTTTAATGCCATAAAAAAAAAAACACACTACATGACATGAATTTCACATCTTGCACTATTTTTTGACATATTCACCATCGATATTGTGATATTTATTGCAGGGTGCAGTGTTTGAAGAAACCTCTCTACAGTAAAACCCTGTGCCGTGTGATGCTAGGAATTGTTGCACAGTCTGTTCCTCCTCAGCATTGTTTTGTCCCAAGAGTGGGAATTTCAATGCAGGGAACTGGTGAAAAGCCAATGGGGCATATTTGTCATTTGTAGATGTGGAAGGACACTCACTTCAACCTACATCTTCAACCGAAACTACCTTCTCTGAACATGCATTACCAGTAACCAACCATTTAACGAGTCATGACCTCTTCATCATACACAGTGTGTAGACATTTCTGGATGACTCACATACTAGTCCACATTCCTATTCATACCAGATAACTGCACAAACTTCCATTTGTCATCATGTTAGCACATGTCTGCCTGCCATTACGATTTATACTCGAATAACCATGGTTACATCGATCTACTGTTGCTTTCTCTTTGATGATCTGTGCACACGTCATTTCTTCTACACTCACGCTCCTTCTGCCGTTAAACCAGCAACAGATGTGGTTTCTGATGGCAATTATTTTTTTTCACCTGGTGTATCATCTTCCCTTTAAAAAAAAAAAGAAAGAATATAATGAAATTTACTTTTGGAATGTCCTTGGTACGTAATTGGTGTTGTTGATTTCCTCAAAATTGAAATATGCTCAGGGCATTTTATGTTTCATATTTTCAAAACTGGTGGAAAAAATTCAAATAAAATCTTAAATTATATTCTGTTCAAACTATTAAAATGACAGAATTGCAAGTCAATTTATTAGTCTATTTTGACTTTTTTTTTCAATATGAATTTGATTTTTTCTTGAGAACTAAATGTTAATTAATTTATTTATAAAAATTGAAACAAAATGTGTTGAATTTTATATTATCTGCATTTCTAGAATATTTATTTATTTTTTTACTATCTGTGTGGAAATAGTATGCACTTTATATTTAGAATAATTTAGATCTTATCACTGAAAAACAAGGAAAAAAATTATTCTTATTATTTTAAATAACTCTGAAAGTGCTTCTTTTTAGAATTAGGATAGGTAAGAGTCTTTAGTAGTACAGAATGTAATCTCGGACGCTGAACCACGTTTAACTACACTGCTGGCCACCGTAAATGCAACACCAAGAAAGACAAGAGATAGCACAACAAAATTTATTTTGTAGATAACATGTTGACCGAGTATCAAATGATTAAATTTATAGACTTCTGTGTGAAGTGCGGTTCCTGCCAGAATCAGTAGCCAGAGTAGCCGCCATTGTTGGAGATCACCGCTGCCACACGCCTCAGCATTGATTCAAAGAGAC
>BMAV01027076.1:34166-48109 GCA_019973955.1 Trichonephila inaurata madagascariensis
AAAAAAAAAAAAAAAAAAAAAAAAAAAAAAAAAAAAAAAACATATCTTTGTGTGAATGAAAATTAAACTGAAAAATTTTCCAAAAAAATTGTTCCAAAATTTGTGGTGGGTCAAATGTGAAAGCTGCATCTGACCCTTAAGAGGCAGTTTTTACAACATTGATACTGAGCATGGAAAATATTTTCATCCAGACTTTTTAAAACTCTTTTATCTGTTTAATTAGAACAATGTCAAGAAAAATTGGGTGGTCAGAAATAATTTTTCTACACTTACATGACAGCAAACAAATGATGCTAATTGAAGAAAAGCATCAGAAAATTCATGATTTTTTTTTAACAATTAAAACAAGCTGATACATTTATAGTGGATGAAGCACAGACCATTTATTGAAAATGTACAGGAAATATCAAAGATGCATTTACTTGGAAATAAAAATCCATGATATCTTTGAGATTAGCCTTCTCTGGATAACATTTATTCTCTTTCATATAAAATCCAATAGCATAATTTCTATCTGCAGCTTCTCTCTCAGACAGGAAACTGTAAAAAAAACATCATGTAATATTTTTTATAAAAGAAATTAAAATGTAATGATATATTTTTGAGCTCCAATACAATTCAATAATCCAGAGAAGGTGGGGAACCTTTTTCCATAAGAAACTGCATTTAAACTAGGGAGTAATAAAGGAAAGGCTGCAAAAGATACGTTTTTCAGTTTTCAACTTTTGAAGTACAAGATTCTCTTTCTAAATGAAAGAATTTATGTTATCTAAGTGCCATTCATTTTTTCAAAGTAGTTAAAATTGTATCATGCAAAAAACACACCATTTTATGTTTCACGGAAGTGAAATGTAACATAGAACTCCCCCTCTACATTAAATGTTCCATTTCCTTTTAGTTTTCTTTTCTAGCAAATTGACATGATAATATCTTAAGGAAGTGTAAACTTGCTAGAAATATAATACATACATATTTTAGTAAAACCACAGAATGGGCACAACAATAAAAATTATAATGACTGTTATAGTTCACGTTATCAAAAGATGGTGCTATTAAGATTATTCTGTGTGAATTATGTTTACCCAAGCTAAGTGTAAAAACAAATGAAAGAAGGAGGTTGTTCAAGTCATTAGCTCTAAATTAGTGATATTTATCTTTATTTATGAAATAAAACCAATGGAATGAGATCAACACATGGTACAACTCGAACAAATGACAAGTCAATCCAGTTTTATATGAATAGTAAGAAAATTATTATTTTTTTTAGAGGTCAGATAACATGTCCGGAAGTGGTGCCATTTTACACTAGGTGATACCTATAAAATTTCAAGCAGTCGATTTTGTCTTTTTTACAATATTTAGTTGAATTAAAAATTTTAAAAAGTAAATCTTAGTCCACAATACTATAAGGATTGCAGTCAATACCCCATTTATATATTCAAGTACAAATAAACTAAACTACTTTGAATATTACAAAAAATATTACCAAAAAAAGGTTCATAAGGAAAAATCTCTTGATCAAAGAAGAACAAATAACAAAACCAAGGAAATGATCACTTGGATCTTTGACTCCTTATGAATTAAAAACCTAACACTTTAAGTAACATTATCAGAGACTACAATTCAATATTTAAAAAGTGTAAAATGAAAATAAAGTTAAGAAAAGCGCAGCTTATAAAGACATAAATCATGTCCAGTAAAGCTTGATATACAAGTAGTTAATTAAATAATATTTCAAATGCAACTTGATATACAAAAGGAATATTTAGCAGCAAGGCTACAGTTATACAGGCTGTAATATATTGAAATTTTTCAAAGCATTAAAAAAAAAAATTTTTTTTTTTTGAATTTCTTCATATAAAACACATGTTTACAAGACTCTCTATTCAAAAACTAATAAAATTATCAATCATATATAATATCATGATTTTTAGTTTTTATCAAGTTCCCATTTTGTTGTAAATTTGGTTTCAAGAAAATGAAGTAAGAGTATTATGTAAAATCATAAAAAAATTTCTGTAAAAACATTTCTTAAATTTTTTTTATTTAAATTGAATATTTTAAGAAACAATTATAAGCATATTTGTCAATATACATACCTTAAACAGATATTCCAGCAATAAATAAATGTGGAGCCAGGGCATTATAATAAAATAAGTAGTTATTCTGTAAATTTAACTATGTACTCTGTTTTCTTTTTCATGGGGAAGGGGCAGAAACTACCTTTAAATAAGGTTTAAGAAGAAAGAAAAATTCTCATTCAAGGTATTTATTAAGTATTCTTACCTCTCTCGACAATTTTAAAATTATTTAACACTTTTTGCAGTAATATTTTATAGTTTGATCTGCATTAACAAAATTGATAATTACATTTAATTTCAAAATATAAACAAAATTAAATGAGATTATATGCTAATAAAACACTCACAAAACTGCTAAACTTTAAATCAAGAAACATCCACTTATATTGCACAGTAAAAGCAATAAAAAAAATGTTGTAATTTTAACTAAATAGAGAAGGGGGATACCTCTAAATAATTTCACAATAATTAAATTACCTATCATAGATGTTTTCAATATAATTAAAATTATTAGAGCTATAGTGCACTTTTAAAATAAATCCACTAATATATTTTTTAGATAAAATTCTGAAAAAAGAAATGTTAAAAATTACATTGGTACAACACATCTATAACAGTGTTTGTATTTATATCTTTTAGTAAGGTTTCTTGTGAAATGTAAATGAGCTTTAAAAAAAATCTTTCATAGACAAAGTAAAGATTAGGGTCAAAAGAAATAATATGTTTAAAAATAAATGGGTCCTTTGAATAAACAAACTTTTTCAAAATATAACACATAAAATAAGCATAGCAATCATGAATAAATATGAATGTTGGATATGTTCTCAAAAGACTCAAGAATTCAGAAAAGGAAAGAAAGGAAATCTGAGCATACGTTGCATTGTTGAAACCAAGGTACTCTCCACCAGCCATTGCTTTGTAGTATTGACAGATCTGAACAGCACGTAGAGAAAGACAAGACAGATTAATAAAAGAAGAAGACATTTAGCAAAAACAAAGCATTCACACAAATATAAAAACATACAACCCTGATATTCTAATTTTAAAAAGGTCTCAAATACATTTAATGCAATCAGTTCCTCTTTCACACAATGATGGAACACTTCTTGAATTTCCTTCACACCAAAATAAAACATACAAACACTTTTTGAAAAATTTATTGACTTACTACTGTAACATATAATTTGCATTATTTTGTATTAATGTAGAAGAATTACACTTTGCTGTTACTATCATATTAATAATGTAGCATGTTTTTTCAAAATATATCAACAAGTACTCAATGCTTTTTAGTTTCAAAATTTTTATGGGTTTAGAATTGCAATTTAAGAATAAAACTATTGGTATTTGTATATTATCAAAATAATCTCTGGATACAAATCATTAGTGAAAATCATCAAAGTTTAGAAATGCAACTAATTTGAGTAATCTAATGCTATTGCTTCTCATAATAACCATGTTCATGATTTCCAGATTTGTTTCAACAAATGGCATAGTCACTTTCATTTATGTTTAAATCTTGTCTTAATAATTGTCCCCCTCCCCTTTCTATTTTCATATGATTCTGAATTTCTAAAACTGACATCAAGGGATTTGACAACAACAGAAGAAAATGCAATAAATTGCTTCAAGAGTTTATATTTTACTGCAGAAGAGAAAATGTTGAAAATTGGTCAAAAATATGTACCTAATAAATTGTCACAGATATAAAAATTGTCACAAATAATAAGCTAAAACATTTAAAATACTAAGGGATGTCATTCTAAAATATAAAACTATGTATCTGCTACAGTATGAATTAAAAACAATACTTGAATTTTTGCAAACATATAAAAATAGAAATAAAAGAATCTTTGTAAAAAGCAAATACATTTTATAATTTTCATAAGTGTATATTAATTAATATGCATTTCCTTAATAAAGTATTAATGTTGTAGTTATTTATTCAATTTGAAAATTAAATGGAATCAAATTAAGTTTGGTCAAACTATATCTTTTAACTTGGTTTTTCAATAAAACTAGAATAAGCAATACAAAGCCAAAATACAATTTCATATTTTTTACTTCGATAAAAATACTTTTTTCTTTTTGAATTAATATGGCTCATAAAGTATTTTCCTCTTGATTGTATAAAAGGTATAATGTAGAGCAGTGATTCCCAAAGTAATCTATATCCACACCCCGGTATCTATGACAACTTGCAAGGGATCCACATCAGGGAAAAAATAATTTGGGGTCCATGAGGTGCAAATGGGGGTCTACAATAGACTAAACCAGATAGTGACATTAATTTTAAAAGAAAATTTAATCATGAAAACCAGATTTATCTAAACAGCTTTATTTACTAAATATACTGAGGCAAAGGCATACATTTTATTTAAAAAGGCATACATTTTTTTTTACATCTCATTTCAGTGTTTCTTGCCAGAATTAAGCTAAAGGAATATAATGTTGGATGTCATGAATTTTACCAGTTTCTCAGTTTGTCATAGATAATCTGCCAGAAAAATTGCATCTAAACCCATGTTCAACATTTAAATGCCCTTTATTCAGGTTTTGAAAGTATATTTGAAAATGCTTTGACTATTGTAATATCACAGTAGGTAATGACTTTACATGGTCACATTGAAAAAAAAATGTCTGATTACAAATGGAACTGATTCGAATAGCCCAATCGAAGATCTTAAAGTAAAGTTTAGAAATGGATGCCAGCAATTTTAGCTCTAAAAAGATATATATGTATACCTGTTATTTATCTCGAATTATGGAACATCTCAAGAAAATTTTTAATGGGGCTCAATTCATGACGGTCGCATGATAAAGACAAACACGTGTTTTTCATTGAATTCAAAACAGACATCAAACTAATTGTACTTGTTGTTCTGCTTGTAAAGGGTAAAATTTCAAATTTTATAATTGGGTAAAAATATTCAAATGTTATAAAAAATAAATTTCTTCAAAAGTTTTATAAATTAAAAAAAAAAGAAAATCTTATTTTATGCATTTATTTCTAAATAAAATACATTTTGTCTACCTATGTGAGCATTATTGTTGTTGACAAATTTGTATTTTTTAAGAGAAAGTTTCTAAAAATATCAAAAGTTGTCAACAACGAAGTGCATGAATTGATTAGATGGAAACACACGATTGCTTTTATCGTGTGACTATGACATCACATGAGATTTTGAACTCATTGGCTAAAAACAGGTGGTTATCATTATCATATGACTATGATGGTACATGAATTGATCCCATTACTTTATCAAGAGATGTGGAGTTTCAATGTTGTGGCCAATCTCCAATACAAAAACAGAAAGAAAAATAGAAAGATTGTATACTACTAACCGAGGAGATTTAAGGGTAAACCTGAAAAGATTAATACCAAATGTTGAAAATTTGTAATTGATGAACCAGATTCATCCCACCCATTAAAAATACTTGTTTGTTGCTTACTTATTTTATGTACCAATTAAATTTTTAATTAATCCACATGTGTTTCTTAAGTTTTAAACACTCTACTTAACTACTTAGAAACATAAAAACTTTTAAAGTAAGTAGTGCTACACCAGCTGTCAAAAAAACCCACTTAAGTTGATAAATTTGCAAAAATTTTATATTAGAAAATAGGAGTCTACACAAAACTGAAAAACATGGCAAGGGGTCTACGAAACAAAAAAGTTCGGGAACCTCTGATGTGGAGTAAAAGCGTGACTTAAATATTTGGAAGAAACTTAAAAAATTTAATTCCACATAAAAATGCAAATAGTTAATTAAAATAATAACTTACCCAATCAAACTTTTCAGATACCCTCATTTCAGGCTGGAATCACAGAAGTTTCCATATTACAAAATCATATATATAATAATAATAATAATGTACTTAAAAATAAGTATTGTGAAAATTTGTTTTAGGGTTTTATTTCAACATAATTTTTTTTTTATGCAGTTTCATTTAACCAGATATATGAAATGATTTCAGTTGGTCCATAAGTTTCACCAATAATTATGTTTATATTTTTAATACATCCAGTGTTTACTTTTCTAATAAATTTCTACAATCAATTATGGTAGCGCTTGTTAAAATAATTTATCACTGAGAATGAGGTAGATGTTCAATGTTTTTATTCAAAATAAAAAAAATAACTATCTTTAAATGAGTACAGAATTTTAATTTTAATTTCTTACACATTAATTGTACTCGAACATTATTTTTTGATGCATTTAATAGGATTACTGCATGGTATATTTCATTGTTTATAAATGATTTAATATATTTTGAATACATAAAAGAAGTGGTCTATATATAAGATGGGTATCTATAATGAATCACAGTCTGCAGCTGATGTCTTACTGAGAAAGAAGTTCATATAAGGGAGGGGAAGAGAAGAAGGAGACCCATATCATAAATGTATATTCTTAACTAATACAAATTGAAATTTTAATTTATAAAACTTTTTTACATAATATATATATATATATTCCAAAGCTAATCATTATAAAAACATCAATAAGTTTTTTCAAAAAAACATTTTTGTACATTAATTTACTTACAATGCTAGTTTAAGTCAACAATTTGTAAAATGCTATTTTAAAATTGAAATACTTTTAAAAATACATTTTAGGCTATAATATATATTTAAATTTAAAAAAAAATCATGTACTTTATTAATTTGTCAACTACAATTCATTCTTTGACTTCTAAATGCTTCAAATTTATTTAACATTTTTTATTTTCATTATGATCTATTGTGTTCTCATTCATATTTATAGAGTGCATTTTTTAAAACATATATAGAATACACATATAGTCAATTATTTTTAAATGGATTTACTACACCAGTTTTGAATGCAAGAGAAAAAAATTAACTATTGCACCTGTGTATTATGTAATTTCTTTTCAAAAATTTTACAATAATCCTCGAACCATGAAAATAAATTTTTACTGAACTTATTTTCTTTCATTTTTATGAAGTAAACAATATTCAATTAAGAGATATGGATAAACAAACAAAAAAAAAGGTTTAAAAAGAAACAGAAAAAAATATATTACTTACTTCAACTATATATAAAAGCAGAGAACACACAACTATAGCACCAGCGTTTACCATTGGATTGTGAGGTTTTTCTGAAATTAAAATAGCCCATCAAATCACTTGGGAATCTGCCAAACTATTTATATCAAAGTACATTATGAGGCTAATATACTTCTAGTACAAGAGTAAACTATAACAAAGGTAACTTACTATTATAATCTAGAACAAGCTCATTAAACATACGTCCACTCGGCTCCTGACCAACATACTGATGGACGATGTCTGATCCGAGTTCTGAAAGTGCAATGGCATAATTCATTGGTTTCCCAGATGATTGAATGGTAAAAGGAATCTCAGTGTCACCTATGGAACACCTAAAATTACAATAAATCGCTTATTACAATATTATGGTTCATAATTAATAAACAAATCTACAAAGCCACTAAAAATTGGAAAGAAAATTTAGTATTTAATATAACAGGTTCACATAATTAAAAGTAGGAATGCATTAAAGTATTAATTATTTTACTATTATGAATTTATAAGCATGTTTTTAAAACAGGAGAAAAAATAATAATAACTATTGAAAGCTACATAAATTACATCATAAAGTTATGCTATCCAATTTATACAAATAAAAGTAACTTAAGAATTATGGAGATACAAGTTTAATCCTTCTAATTTGCTTTGAAAAATGAAACGTGTATTCAAAACATAAAAATAATTTAAAAAAATTACATCTCAGAAAAGCTATCATTCAAATATTCTCAAAAACTCTATATCTTAAAATAATATTTTTATTCTACCTTTCCTTATCAGTATAAATATACAGTGAACTTTTTAGACAGTAATACTGCTTGATTCAAAATTAGTGTGACCAATTTTAAAAGCATATAACTATTTATGATGAATTTCTATCGTTTTACTATTGGTTTTATTTTAAAAATGAAACATTTAAATTACTAATCTAACCATTTTTATTAGAGGGAGTAAATTATAGTGCTAAAATTGGATCCTCAAACCTGGAACGAAACTTTACAGCTTTTGAAGGATGGTTGTTCAAATTTTGTAAAATATAAAGCATTTAAAAATCAAAAAAGACATTTATCTATTGTATTACTATCTAAACTTCAAAAAGAAATAAAATTTGGCTTGCAATCAAAAGATCCAGGGGAAAAAAATGTGAATGAAAGGAAATCCTTAATGAAAAAGAAAAAAGTTGAAAAGAATTATTGCAGTAGAAAATCCTTTGCCTCAAAAACCTATGGCAAATAAATTATAAATATAACAATGAACAACTTATCGTCACATAAAGAAAATTGGCTATAAAAAGTAATATTTCCAGACTGACATCAAATATCTGTTAAAACTGTAGAAAAACAAAGAAAATGTTCTCGGTCTCCAAATTTAATGTTACGAAAAGGTAGATACAAAGCATGGATAACTTCAGATGAAGCACTGTTTCACCTGTCATTCACAACTGGCAAAATGAAGATACAATACATTTGACGCAAAAAATGTTGAAAAGACGCAGCTGTTCTGCAAAAGGCAAGTTGGCCGTCAGGTGTTATAATATGGAATGTCCCCTCAAGGCTTAACAAAACCATTTTTTGTGGAACCAAAGTCTAAAATTAATGCTAAATACTATTCCAATGAAGTTTTGAAACACTTGATCAGAGAAAGTAAACGTCTTTACACTCAAGGATACTTTGTTTTTCACCAACATTGTGCAGCAAATCATACTCCAAAATCAACTATAAAATGACTGGAATATAAAAAAATAAATTTTCTTCCTCATGATAAATGACTTAACAGTATTCCATGTCTGTGTTCCTTGTTATTATTTTTTATGTGGATATTTCCTTCCTCATGATAAATGACTTAACAGTTTCCCCTGTCTATGTTCCTTGTGATTATTTTTTACGTGGATACTTAAAAAACCCCCAATAAATAGACATAAAGTAAAAGCATTTCAAGGGCTTCAAAAAGCAATTTAAGAGGAAGTTGGAAAAATACCCTAAAAATGGTCGAAAAAACTATTTTAGCCTAGCCAAAATGCTTACGTAAAGTGTACTGTTCTAGAAAAAACCCCATTGAAAACTCCATGTAAATAACTTTATTCAATAAAAATTTATGATCCTCTGAAATTGGTCACACAATTTATGAATCAACTGGTATATGTACATTTACACACTAATTCACTATGATTACCTAAATTAAAAGTAAAATATCAAGATAGAAAATAGTAAAGGACAAAGTTTACATGTATACATAATACAATAGACCAAAAAAAAAAATTCTTTTTTTGATTATTATTATAACCCCTGGAAAAGTTGCCTTTTACCTAGCTAAGAAAAATGCAAAGCACACATACACATTGCATTTAAAAATTAGAAAATTGAAAAAGTTCAATATCCTTTGTCAATTTTTTTAATAAATAAAACTTAAAATAGTATGTATTTTATATTTGGAATATGAAGCATAGAAGAAAAAATTAAAATTTGTTATCTCAAAATATTTATTGTTAGCTCAAAAAGCTCAAAGAATTCATTTAAAAAAAGCAATATTTTGTAATATTTTTTTCATCAAGTTTTCCTTTTTACCTCAATAAACAGTCCTACTTCACAAATCCTTACATGACCACCAGTTTCACCCGGTATTTTACATGTCAAAAAAGACATCAGACCATGAAAGACAGTACAGCAGTTTTGGACTAGAAGTCTTTGCAGTGTTTGAAGCACTTAAAAAGTTTCGCATCTATGTTCTTAGAACATCATTCAAAATTATTACTGACCCTTGTCAAAACATTAAGTAAGAAAGAGCTTAACCCCAAGATAAGCAGATGAGCACTCTATCTCCAAGAATTTAACTATATAATGGTTCAAAAATGACCCATGCGGATGCTCTCGGTCGACCTCCACATTGTATGCTAATCCAAAATAGTGTTTACCTTCAATTTCTCAAAGTATAACAGGCTGATGATCAAATAACAGTGATAAAGACGCTTCTAGAAACAATGTCGCATGACAACTACATCCTAAGAAACAAACTTTTGTAGCAGTTAATGGCAACGACTTACTTGTGGTACCTGATGAAATGCAGGCTAACATCCTTAAAACTGCTCATGAACATGGCCATTTTGCTGTTCTATGCACACAAGACTTAGTTAGTAAAGACTTTTACATCCCACAACTTAAAGACAAAGTTGAAAAATGCATTCAAAGCTGTGTTACATGCATTCTCACAAGCTGCAAACATGCTAAACAAGATGGTATGCTTCACCCGATAGAAAAAAATGATTTACCGCACCATACATTTCAATTAGATGATTCCGATAAGCTAGCAACCACTTCTAAGAAATATAAGCATGTTTTTGCAGTGATAGATGCATTCAGTAAATTTACATGGCTGTATACCACTACATCTATGGACGTTGCAGAAGCCATAAATCGATTAGAAAACCAACAACATGTCTTCAGAAACCCTGCAAGGATCATCACTCATAAAGGATCAGCATTTACTTCCTCCACAATTGAATATTACTGTAATAAACAAAACATCCTTCATATCTTCATTGCAACTGATCTTCCAAAATTTAATGGCGCAATTGAAAAACAAAATTCCACCATCATTGCTGTGTTGTCAAAACTTTCTGTGGGTAATCCTGAGAAATGGTACTGTGTATCATTGGTAATCACGTACCCCACCTGCAAGAAATCCTGAACTCAACTTTTCAAGGAAGCATCAAGATGACTCCATTTGAACTCCCTTTCGGCACCAAGATGAAGTAATGCCAGGACAATGAAATTGTCCAACTTCTTAACAATGAGATTACAGCTCAGTTCCAACAATAATGTGATGCTCTCTGTCATGATGCAAAAAGCAAATCTACAAATTTCAAGATGAGAATTTCTGCACGTACAATCTTCGGCGCAGGCAAGCTCATAAGTATCAATTGCATGAACTAGTAGCAATCAAACACATTCAGTTTGGTCCAGGTTTGAAACTTAAGCAAAAATATCTCAGACCATACAAAGTTACAAAAGTCAAGCACAATGACACTTATGATGTGGAAAAGTGTGGTTTCATCGATGGACCATCTAAAACCTCCACTTGTGCAGAGTTCATGAAATTCTGGCCAAACAAGATTAACTCTACTTGATTTCTCTATTTAAAACTGTTCAGAATTTTTCTTCCTGTGAAAGACTTTCATTATGGTCATTATCAACAGACTTTTTATTTATTTTTGCTTCCATTTTTATTGAAAGACTAACATATTCTTATTTCATTTTAGTATCAAGTTAAATATTTATAAGTAAGAGTAACTTGCTTGAATATGTTCTTATTCCTTATTCCAGATTCTTATTTTAGCCTTGATCTTATATGTATCATTAACATTATTTGTTTTACCCCAGTGGTAATATATAAAATTTTTCCTATATATCAATTACTACTTTAAATTTGTTTATTTTTCAATATTTTTTTATAATTTGTCCTTGATGATATTTTGTGTTGTATAATTCTTTTATCTACTGCGTAACTGTGTATGCATATTCTTAGTATTTTATTACTATATATTTGTATCATTTTATCATTGTATATCATCAGGTGAGGTTGCCTTCCCGGTCATGATGGCCGATGTAGGGTTGGATATGTGCACTGTCACATCCCCCTCCCCCTGTTACTTTGAGTGGAGCAATTGGCACTGACATCACACCTTGCCAGTAGTGACTGACTAAAGGACTATACGGTAAATGACAAATGACTCAGGCGGATGCTAAGCACTAGACGTAGGAGACATTCTCCTTTGGTGTCTAATATATCTTTAAATATTTATATTTAACTGTTTTGTAAATAATTTATATCATCCTAAGGATGTCATTTTCCCATAATAATGATGATGATCAACTTCAGCCTCTGGTCACCACAAATAAGAAAAACAATGGAAAATGAGAATCAACCTAAAGATAACATCACTGGTCAGTAATCATTATGAAGTCTCTGATCATGAAACAAATGTGATCATGTCATCCATCCTTCAAAGTTATAGCATAATAAATAACTCAGGTACAGATTTTTAAAGCTTTCTCCATCACATCCAAATGGTGGAAAACTACAACAAACTTTAAACTGAAACATGAGATGGTTCTTTTTAGCAAGATCAATACTCGAATCTTCTAAAAAATCAGATTTTGAAAATAGATCATAGTACATAGTGTTAAAATGTTGAAAATGTAAAACATTTTTTAGCTTTTAGTGAGTTTTGTTTATTGAGAAGAAAATATAAAGGTAGATAAAATTATGAAATATTGCTAATTTTACAAAATGTTTTTCGAACTTTTTGCGCAAACATTTTTTTTTTCTTGTACTTTACACATCCCAAACTTCTTACTTAGAAAAGTAATATTAAAATGGTAAGTTGAAAAAATTATTAAAAAAAAGTTGACAAGAAAAATAAAGAAATTTTTTTCTTTAAGTGTGATTTGTGTGGGTGTGTTTTTGTTTTAATTTAATTGTTTTTTTTTCTTTTGTTCTTTTACTTTAGGTAGTGAAAGTCAACTTTTCTAGTTTCTGTCTTTATACCACCTGTTATAACTAAAAATGTTAAAATAGGTAGTATAAAATGTGATAACTATTTTTTATATTGATAAAAGGGAAGAAAAAAATCTCAAAGATGTTATATAAGCTTAATATACCTAAAATCATAACTCAAAAACACAAACAAAATAAATATAATCAAATATTACTTATTGTTGAATTCACAATAAGTATGCAAAATGTTAAATTCGATTCAAGGAATGGAAGAAAGAAGTTTTTATGATCATATATGGAATAACAATCTAAAGCAGATGTTAAATTTAATAGCTCTATATTATTATTATTATTTTTTTAAAAAAAAGAAATTTAAGTTTTTTTTAGGGAAAAAAATGTTTTTATATGTTCAACTTTTGTTAAAGAAACTGCTCTTGTACAGGTTCAAAGAACCATCCTGTAAGCAACATTTAAAGAAGAATTTTATCAAATCTTGCAAATGAAGCATTAATAAAATTTACAACTAACATCTAAACAGAGCAAAGGAGTAAATTTACCTTTGACCATCAACAGTACATATGCTTACACCCCAATAATCTGGATTGTACTTAGCAAGTTGAGGAATGTATGAAGCAACCTAAAAAATTAAAGAACATATTAAAAAGTTCTGAAAAAAAACACAGGCATATTTTTTTTAAAATAAATTTTTACATTCCTTTTTTTTCCAAATAAAACACCTTAACACTCTTGTATTGATTTACAAAAAAAAATCAGATTTCGAACAGCACACAAAATATAAACATGAAAAATTTATATCACAAATCATGAGATTCTGAAATTTTTCCAATAAAAATCACATTAAACATTTAAGACAGAATTTTAAAGTGCATCTAGACATATATTAATTACAGAAAATACAGGGAAAAAAAGAATTTTTAAAATGATTTATTTGTAAAGAAAAAAAAAACGAATAAAAACATTTTTATAAACACAATGAACATTTTTTAAAAAGAAATATAGTTTTTGGATATTAAATCCAAAGATTTACTTTTAAATATACTTTTTTAATAAATTTGGAACAATACAATATTAATGTTGGCTTTTCAAAAGTGGTGTGGCTAGTCCTGAGTGGGCCCTGTAATAAAACTCCTTGAAGGGCCCTAAGCATTTTATGATATTTTGCTTGCATGTGTAGGGGCCCTGTATTATTAATATAGCTGATACTGCAGTAGCTACACCCCTGCTTTTCAATGTATGTTAATACAAACTAGCAAGAATCAAGATTTAAATATAATAA
>BMAV01027076.1:48509-76006 GCA_019973955.1 Trichonephila inaurata madagascariensis
TGTGGTTTTTAGATTTATTTAGTACATTTTAAGAAAAATATGCTAAAATTAAAAAGAGAAAAAGAAATTATTACTCAAATGGGAAAAAATTGGTAAAAATTCACAAAAAATTACATAAGCGGACCCATTCTGTACAAAAAGTTTATGAACAAACTTTCAATTTTTCAATTTTGTTGTGTTGCTGTGCAATTCATTTTTGAAATGACCTTCAGGATAAGAGATATTTTAATTTGTACAAAAACTAGAGCACTTTATCTTGGGTTATTATATGAAATTGCTTAGAACAAAAGTGATTATATTCACATAAGGGACTGTAAATTTTGTAATAAAACAGTGATTGATAAATCAGAAGGTTAAAACACTTTTACTGTTATACAGAACATACACAAAAGATTTCAGTTAATTATTTTCAAAACTTTTGAGCAATTGCTGTCCTTGTTTGAGCATTAAAAAAAAAATAAATAAAATTTGTTTCGAGTAAAACACATTATAAAGTATGACATCTTGCTTAAAGTAGTGGCACCTGCTTTTACTAAAACACTTGTAGCTTTTTTTCTAGTGATTGGAAAATAATAAACTTAGTATTTTTATAAAGCTAATAATGTGGCCAATAAAATAAAATCATAAAAAAAAATACCAATTTTTTGACAAAATTCACAATTTTAGGGTAGTTGGATACCTTAAAGGATTGTACTTCTAGAAGTATACTACTTTTTCAATAACTTGGAATAATACCTCGAATAAATTACTTCAAAATATTAGAGCATTGTGCATGTACATTTCAAGTTTCTTAGTAAAAAATGGGATGCGCATTATACACTGGATTTTACAGTAAGTATGTTAGCTAAATTTCCTTATATAATTAATCAAAGAGAAAAATTTCATTAATAATAAAAGTAAACATTGTAAACAGTACAACTAACCTTTCCACCTGTATTTACTTTACACTTCCAATAAAAATCTTCAATGCATTTAACAAAATCGGGAAAATCTTGAATCACAAAATGGTTACGGAAAGCTCTGCTTATGAGGACAATATTCTCTTTTATCACTCTAGGTTGGAGAGCAAAAAATTATATCCACATCATGCATATATGCATACATTCAATATGAAAAGATGCTTACAAAATAGTGCAACATGAAATATACTTAAAAGAACATACATTATTTATAAATATATTTTTATACATCACATTTTTTTTTATTTCATTGAGATTCGAAATCTGGTAAAACCCTACTTTAGTTTGAACTTTGGGGATGGAGAAAAAATTTCAAACTGCACCAACAGCTTGTTTTCCAGTATTGGACATCTATCGAATAAGATAAGAGTAATTCACTGTTGGTGATAAATAAAAATGTGCCCTAAAATAGGAGCTTACCCAAAACCTTTATACATAGTCACCTATGGATCTAAATGAAAAGAAATTACTATACTGCAATGAACTTTTATACCAAGTATCTAGTTTAAATATATTTTAAAGAACAATATATTCCCATTACATATATATGTGTCCTTTCCAAATGAGCTCCAGATAGAAAATAAAGAAATATATGAATAATATAAATGTTAATGATGTGACTTTCTATTTCCCATTTAGCATTAATTTATGCAACAATAGAATATTTCTCTGGGAAAGAAGATTTAATGTTCCTAAAAATAATGAAACTTTTCATGTTTTAAATAGTTAAACACACTTTTTCATAATTTCAATACATATTTTTTTATCTTTTGGAAAGATGTGTGTATAGGCAATATTGCACGAATACTTATTGTCCCATAATTGTAACATTGAGACTGTTTTTGAAAATCTATAGAAGAAAAAAAAATATTGTAAGAATAACAAAATAAACAATTAAAGTACAATGCTAACTTGATTATTCATATTGTAACCATGAAAATAACATTAAGATTTAAGTATAAAAAATTTCTGATCTCACAAAAAGGTTTACACTAAATTATTAATAGTATTTTATAACATTTTTAATAAAAACAATGCAACTATTTTCTTTTGAACATTATTATATCCCTTTATACAAAATTATGATAAATAAGATTTGAATGATCAATATTCAGGTTATTTAAATATTTTGCAACAGATACATAATTCAGCAATTACTTTCTCAATTATCTTTTTTTTAAAACTAACGTTAATGAATAACAAACAAATGATTATAAATTTCAAAATCAATTTCATGCAGAAAAAAACAAATTGCTAAACACACAATTAACATGTGTAATAATATATCCAAAAGAAATATATCAATCATTAACTCATTCACCTCAACACTTCCATTAAAAAAAAAAAAAGTCTTATTAAAAAAAAGGAAGAGGGAATCAAGAAAATGTAAAAAAAGGTGGATGTAGGGACTTTAAGTTGTTTTCATCATTACATATTTCTTTAAAAAGTGAATATGAGCTTTATGTTACAAGTTATACTTTGAAAGTTAATATATGAGAACTCCACTGAAATCCTTAAGTAGATAAACTAAATGCCTGGAAACAAGATAGAAAACAAGTTATAGAAAAAGAGAAATTAAATTAATAAACAGAAAAGTAAGTAGAGAAATTTAAAAAAATGCTTATTTATAAATTATAATATAGTTACAAATAATAAACAATGCTTATTCTTATAACATGATATATTAAACATAAATATTCTTAAAACATCCCTACAAATGTTTTATCATCATCATCATCTGTTATGTCTACAAGTTATACAGAGCTTCATACAGAAAGCAGACTAGAAACTCAAACCATATTTCTTCATTTTCATCAAATCACAACTCTGCTTGAAAGGAACAACAAAAGTAAGCCACTACTTGAAATAAACAACACAACTACATATAAATGAAGAGAGAAAGTTGCAAATATCCTAAAATATAATATATTCAGTTATCATTATGTTAATATGTAATGAAACTGCAATATTAATGCATACTTTCAACTGCATTAACCTCTCTTTCAAAGCATAATTTAGCAAATCTCCCCTCAAATGCTTACAGAGCAAATTTATAAAATATGCATTAATTTCAGAAAATGAGCAATATGAATAAACTCGATAAGTTTATTGAAACAAAATACTTAAATCATAAAATAAATTTTATATAAGTTCTTGCTGAAATAAAATAAATTTTTTTTTGTTTTACATTTTAAATATGGAAGAGGAGCAAATTAAAATAGTTTATATATCATAAAGCATTACTTTTTAAAGCTCTCTCTGTCCAAAGTGATAGAATCTGGTGATCCCATGTCTCGTACTTCTTTGTGTATGGCTCTCAGTTTTGTTATCATTTCTTTGAGGCGTGGATCACTTTTTCGAAGGCCAGTTGAAGATAGTGCCTACAAACCAAAGAAAATTATTTTATATATTGTATACCCATTGGAATAGCCTCATTTGAAAGTACTTATCAGTTACATTGCCACTTATTGGCGACTGCTTTTCCAAGTTGTCTCCAGAACGAACATTGGCGATATGTTCAATTCACAGCTTGTTTCTGGGCTAAATTCATTATTCTGACATTAGCACAGTACATACAAGCAAGTTTAATGGCCCAAGAATAAGAAATGGACAAGGCCTCAAAACACAGAATCCTTCGAATGTTTCACAGGGAACTAAAATGTGGTGTTAATGGATTAATCAACTAAATTAATTTTCAAAAACATAAATTCAACATTGTTGGTATTAGTTTTTTTCATGTATTTTGTTTCTCATTTTAAAAAGTCCACGATTTTTAAATTTTACATGCAAGTGTCCATTATAGAAGTTTTAAAAGTAGGTTTAAGGTCCTAAACATTTAATAATAAAGAAAAACAATTCTACACAACCTTTCTAAAAGTTTTGTGTACTAAATAATAATTTTCCAATTCTAAAAACTTTATAAAAATATAGGCAATATAATGCAAAATAGGATTTTCTAAAAAAAACAAAAAAAAAAACTGCATAGCAATATGACAGAATTCTTACATATTAGGAATTTTTATGACAAGAAACCTAAAAATGTAAAACTTCATGCAGTTTCTGGTATTTAAGCATTATCCCACTCTGACCACGAGCATTAGTGAAATGATTGATGCCTACCAAATAAATGACAGTCAATTTATTCATTAACAATCCTTCATGGAATTTAAAAATGACAACTAATGTATTATTTGTTTGTTAAGTCACACCACTTTGTGACAGTTTTTTTTTTTCTTTCTTTGGCAAAGATGACAAAGTGGTCAATTCCCTTTATAAATTCAGGAAATATTCAAAACTAACAATTGAAAATTACAGTCTTTAGAGACAATACAATAATTTAGAAATAATTAATTACTGATTTACTCTATCCCATTTAATTAAATGAAAAAAGCAGAATGAATCGTTTGCAAGAAGATAGCAAAGAACCCAGACTATTTTCTTCGCATAATTCTAGAACTGATGACTGGATATGGTGGCTGAAAGAATAGGTACTGAATTGAAATATATATACTAAACATTTGATGGTAAGGAAGTTTCTAAACTTCTTCCAAGCTCTTTGCAGCTTTTTCAATTCTTTTTTTAAAATTAAAAAGACATTGTTATTAAAAATATGAAAAATTAAAAACAGTTAAGAAAAAAATTAGTTTCACATATGAGGAAGTATTAATAAAAACATGTCATTTTTTTTATTTTTACAGAGTATTTGATTATATATATATATATGTCAGGCCCCAGGCCTGCTGGTAAAATGAGAAGAGCATCATCTCTGAAATAACTTCTTTATTGTTCTTCAAACACATGAAATCCAACATGGCAGCCCTTTGGTGGGCAACCGGGTGATACAAAAGACAACATTCCAACAAGGAGTCACCAGCTAATCTTTTTTCAGTATGCTCTCTTTCGTCAGTGCTTGCTCTACCTTTATAAACAGGCTTATTTACCCACAAATCCCTAGCTCTATTTTTATTTATTACTTAATTTTAAAGCCAAACCTGACATATATATATATAAATATACACATATAACAATTTCATTTTCAAAATGATCTCCATTGCACTTAATATGTCTGCTTAATCCACGATTTCATTTTTGGAAATATTTTTCAAACTTGTCAGTTTTGGCTGACAAAAATTCCTTCATTTTATCTCCACCTCTTTTACATTGACAAACTTTTTGTCCCTTCACGTTCTTCATCATTATTGAGAACAAAAAGAAGTTGCATAAGATGAGGTCAGGTAAGTAAGAGGCATGAGACAAGAGAGTCATGCTGTTTTTGGCCAAAAATTAGCACACTGCTTGAGTTCTTTTTCCTGGTCAATAAGAGACAGAAGCATAAATTTTGCAGATAACCTTCTCATTCCTAAATCCTCCATTAAAATTTATTAAACTGAGCTACAACCTGCTACCTTCTCCATCATTTCAATAGCTCATCCTCAATCTTTGAGAACTGGTGCATGAATTTTTTCAACATTTCCCTCTGTTTGGGAAGTTAAGGGATGTCCAAAACAAGATTTATCATCAATTGACACTTTTCCTTTTTGAAAAGAGAAAACCATCAGTACACTAAAATCTTTTCAACAGTGCTATCTTTGTAAGTAGTACGCAACATCACAACAGTTTATTTGGTATTTTTCCTGAGTAGGAAACACAATTTCACAGCAGCACACAACTCTTTTAAATCAGTCATCATAAGAAATATGGATACAGCAAAAGTGCTTTCATGAAAAAAATTTATTGCATCCAGATAACAATTTCAAGCAATAACTCTTGGTGGAGTACACACAGGAGTTTCATGTAATTCCCTTCAATTATTCTGAAAATATTCAAGCTTACACTTATGATCAGAAACTAAGTATCTTTAATATTGGCTTATAATAAAGTATTGAAATTCCACAGCTAGACAATGGCATTTAGATTTTTTTTAAATGGTTGAACTTTAAAAATCATGTAGATGAAAGTGCCAAGGCATAATCTTAATGCTAAAAATTAAAAATCTGTTGATGTATGGGGAAGGGGAGCAGAGTCCTCAAACTACTAGGCATGCAATAGTTAAACTTAAATATAAATAATAGTTTGGTCTGATATAAATCTAAACTACAACAGATTATTAAAAATGATTCTTAAATTACATTGTATGTTTTCTTTTATTAATAAATACATAAAATACCTTGATTTTTATTCAGTTATGTACTTTATCTTAATAATATTGAGAACAGTAAAAATATATCAAAATATTTATCATATAAAAAAAATTGAGAAATTCACAAAAAAATAAAATTTTTCATCAACAAAGCTTTCTGACTATATTTAATACAAATTCCATTCCAAATTTCAAACAGAATTTTTTATTTTTGACTTAATACTACACTTCTTTTTACAAAATATAAATTAATTCAGGACATTTGAAGTTACTAATGACTATAGATATGTGGTTGAAATCTTTTTTCACATACACAAATTGCATTTGGACTTTTAGGGTAAACAATGACGAATCACATTTTAAAAGAGATTAATGTGAATGTTTAGCATGATAAAATACTAACCGAAAGAAATTTTCCAA
This sequence comes from Trichonephila inaurata madagascariensis, assembly GCA_019973955.1. Taxonomy (NCBI): domain Eukaryota; kingdom Metazoa; phylum Arthropoda; class Arachnida; order Araneae; family Nephilidae; genus Trichonephila; species Trichonephila inaurata. The sequence goes on from BMAV01027076.1 coordinate 55,029, forward strand.
CTGAGACTTTCCCATCAGGATCTTTAAACATATCAAATAAAATGTCATCAACATTTTTTTCAGTGATGGCAGGACTCTCACTAAAAACAAGAAGGAAAAAACTAAGTTTTATAATTCTGAATTAGTCACATTAAAAGCATTTTCATCTTTATTCAAATAGGATTTCTGCACTCTAAAAATTGGAAGATGTTTAATGATATAGTTGTATAGATATTAAAACAAAATAATACAGTTCCTTGCAGAGTAGTTAATCAGCAAAAACAATTGCAAATAATATAATTTCTATTAATTTGTATTCCTGCATGTCTTCCACCATCCAAATTGAAATACATTAATAAAGTTCTATTTCAAGGAATTATAAAACTTCCCAACATATTAAGAGAACTATTCATGTTAATAAATTCATCAACTAAATGTAACCATATTTTACCCAAACAAGCTATCAGGTAGCACACAAAAATAATTGTAAATACAATGTACGAGTCTATCTTGCATTAAAAATTACACTAAGGTCATTTCTGTTTATTTGAACATCACTACATGATTAAAAACATTTTATTTCTAAAAAGACCTTAAAACTTATTTTACTTCTTTCTTTTCATTTTCCAATGATGTCTTTAAACTTAGAAATTGTGATATTTATATACAATTGCAACAATGCCAATGTTCAAGATAGCTCGCTAAGTTGGCAACCTTGATTTTGCACGTTGTACATGAAGAACTGGCAACCATGTGCTTCATTTCATATAATTTTACCAATATGGTTGGTGATAATATAAAAGTTCTGGAACTGCTTTTGTTGATTGCCATAAGTATTCTTTCAGCATTAATAAATATATTGGTGCTGGTCATGTTTTACTGGTTATTTAATTACTGCAAAAATACATAATTTAGAGTATGTAAATATATTTTAACTATAATGATATATCTAATTTATATATATAGGTATACCTTTTTTAATATAACATTTCAACAAGACAATGAAAGATGCATTTAAAATTAATAGTTAATTATGTCAGTTTTCAAGAAAAAGAGTACCTAATTAACATTTAAACTGATTAAACTGAATACTAAAATCCATCTGTACACATAATTTGGGTTCCCTAGACTTTTAAAAAGCAGTAATCAGCTTAAATTGTTTAATTTGCACTAAAAAACCTATTAAAAATTCATTCATTTTTTAATAAAATTTTAAAATATATGAATTGCTTTTATATTAATAATTATTATTTATAAGTACTATTAGTAAATTTTTTAAAATTCATATATGTTTTAATTGTCGATTACAGGAAAACTAAGTTAAGTAAACTGAATAAATATTAGTTACAATTTTTTAAGAAATTTAATTTTTAAAAAAGAATAATTTATTATTCTTCTTAAAAGAGAAAAATAAGATAACACCTTAAACTAATGCTTCCATTTTTTGATTTTGGTTTTCCTTCCTTATTTGGTTGAACAAATTCTTCTGCCGGCATAAATGTTCTGCTAGCACGAGATGGACATGTTACGGACAACTGAATACATCGATAATGAATAAAATCCCATTTATTCTTTGGAGATAGTAAAATCTTTTTATCCCTGTTAAAACTATGCCCATGATCATTTCTCACAATGACTTTCTGAACAATAGCACGTAATCTATTCCTAATGCAACAAATAGGAGAACTACCACGGCAGGCAAGCATTAAAAATAATTAATTGAAACTTCTTCAGTGAGCAACCTGAATGAAAAATAAATCGTGATTAAATCAATTGTTTTTTAATTATTATGTTTTCAAGCTAAAATACGATTTTTAATCCAGTATATTTATCGTAAGATGCTGTATATTTTTTCTCAAGTCGGAAACCATTCCAGATGAATCCGAATAAACAATCACTACCTGTAGTTCTACTTTCACTTTTTGAGATGCGTGCTTATGAAACTTTGCTGTAGATTGAGTAAATCGCATAACATAAATTTTACTATGATTTTTCTGATTTACAGTAAATTATTTAAGTTTAATTTATTTTTTGTATTTAACTTTATACCAGGACTATTTTTTATTGAGGAGATGGATGACTTGGTTTTGTAAATAATATATATTATTGATCCTTAAGTTTCTCGTGGGGTTTTTTCACTTTAGATAACAAATATTTGATTATTTTCAACAGCTCTAAGCAAAACTATATTTTAATCTAATTCATTATCGACAGTTTTTATGAATGGAATTGTATTGTAAATCTTGTGCGATAAATATCAGCAACGGGGATTCATTTTTAAACTGTTGGCATCACTCAATGATACCTTTTTTTTTTTATTATTAGTATGTTTGTTTGTAAATCACCCAAAAACATAAGTTTTGAAAACAGGTGTAAAACGAAAGCGAAAGTTAGCTTTTGATGTAGTGTTTATATGCACCGTTGTCCTACTTCTAATGAGTTATCATGTTTAGCTATCGAAGTATGTGATAAACGCAATGGAATTTACCAAGAAAATAAAATCTTTAGTCAATTTGAGACAAGTAAGTATTATCAAAATAACTGCAATCTAAATTTTGTCGCGTGGAGGTGTTTTTTTTAATTATTTGAAATTTATTCTGAATTTGATGTGTTAATTTTTTTTCAACATTGTACCATAAGGGTAACTAAATTGCGTTATATTTATATTAGTTTACTTTTAACATGTTCAAATATATTTAGTTTTTAAACTAGAACATACGTTACTTGCTTGTTTTGAAAGATATTGGTGTTTGAATTAATCTTTATAAGAAAATTACGTTGTACGGAATATTTAAATGCTGAAACGGTTTTATGTTTAAAAAGTTATGAAAAATTTCGTTTTGAAAGTCGCCGATTTCGAACCTGTTGTGCACAGTATTTTCTGGAGTTTTAACCTTTTATAAGATATTACATAACATACTAAAATAATGCATGATGGCACTATAAAACATGTTGTCAAACAGTGAGCTAATACACATTTAATCAAGCTTATATTAACATTTATCTTTAAATTGTGTCGCTTCTCTTTTTTGTCAAATTATCACCTGTGAAAATTGACTATTCATTAATAAATTATACTTCTTAGTCTGACTTGAAAGAATAATATTAATATTTATTAAAACCTAGTTCTTAATATTTGGTTGTTCAAGTTTTGTACTTTATTAAAATTACCCTCTGCGGTTCAAGTGTAGTATAGGGGGGCCACTTGGCACAGTCCTTTTTTTTTGGTGACTAAAAGTGGTCGCCAAGGTACTTTCAGAATTATTTATTATTTATTTTAGAATGAATTCAATATCTCACTATAACATGAAGATAAAAATCGCCAAAATCCAAATAAAAATAGCCAAATCCGAAGTGGCCCCCCCCCCTATACTACATTTGAACCAAATATGCATTTCTGAGATAAAATGCAAAACCAATTTACAACTAAAATTATTTGTTTGTTAATTGAAAGGGTGTTTTGATTCAAATTCAGTGAAAGAGATCAGGATTAAAAAATGTGCTGTAAGTTAAATAATCATAAATTAATACTAATTAATTTGATTATAAATAATTGTTGATAAAAAAAAAGTATTCATAAATAATTATTAATTTTGTTTAAAAAGGAAAATCTCCTAATAGAAGCTGTTTGTCTATTTTTGGGAAAAAAAAAAGATAATTAAAAATAGCTTTTAATTGAGCATTAAATTTTTAAAACTCTTTCTGTTAGAAAAAATAATTGAAATTCTTCAACTTTAAAATTTTGTAATCATTCTAAATAAATTAAGTCTTAATAAATTTGATTTAATTCAAAATAAATTAAATTTGCTTCAAAAGATAAAAATGTAGCGATATGTTAATACACTGTAAGGTGAACCACATGTCATTTATATGCTTTTATACAGTATTTTTAATCTTTTATGTACTATAGCCATTAGGTTGGATGCTTAAGACGTCCCATATAAATATATATATTCACTAAAAGATTCATAAAAGTAAATATTTAATTGCACTACTTATAAAATTAAAGTAAATAAAAATACTGAAAAATGTGTTTTTATATTACATTAAATAATAATTTTTTTTTTCAAAGACATGTAGCATAAACACTGTTATTATTTTTTTGAATGAGAATATTGAAATTTAGCAGATTAATATAAAATAAAGGTGCTAGTTTGATATCACGGGACATGCGCGAAGTTGTTTATGGGCGATAACATTACAATATGGTTACCTTGATATTTTTGCAGTTTTTGGAATATTGCAAGTTTTCAGTACTTTTTAATTGATATTCATTATTAATTTTAATATGTATTATATAATTATTTTGTTAATATAATATAAAAGTTCAATTATTATGATATGTAATAATATTCCTTAATTATAACTGTTTTATAATTATTTTGTTATTCATTTATAATTATGAATATGTTATTTATTTATAGTTATTACGTTATGAGTATTCTTATGTATACTTTTTATAATATTATGATACGATGATTATTCTTTTTTATAAAACAATTAAATTATATGATTGTTATTGTATATAATAATTATTATTAAATCATACTATATGAATATTATACATAATTACGATTACATTATATTATAAGATTATTTTATACTGCATTATACATATTATTAGTACATGTTACTTTTTATTATATTATATTGTTATTCACACATTATTTATTAGTTGATCTTGATTATTCTCAATCTCTTCCTATATTCTTGTTTTGAAATATATTTCAAAACAATTCTTTAAAATTATCTTCCTGACGATTTGATACCGCTAGGCCGCCATCTTATAAGGAAAGGGCACGATTAAGGAAATTCATTTGGGATCGAGACTTGGTGTAACAGAAGTACTCCTTTAGAGTGTTCACCCCTCAATGTAATTCTGCCAAATGGCCAGTCAGTTTGGAGAAATCAGCCTTTGAAATCCATGCTTAGCTTTTATACAGTTAAATTTTAATTTTCTGCAACGAGTTCATAGCTTGATTGGTAAATCGTCTGCTTACAATGCATGAGGTCAGGGTTCGATTCCAGGCGATCAACTTTTTTTCTTCAATTAAATAAACCAATTCTTAATAAACCTTTTATAAATAAATTTATTTAATTTAAAAATAATTAAATTAATTGAAGAAAAAAGTTGATCGTGTGGAATCGAACCCTGACCTCGTGCATTGTAAGCAAACGATTTACCAATCAATCTACGAACTCGTTGAGGAAAATTAAAATTAAACTGTATAAAAGCTAAGCATGGATTTTGAAGGCTGATTTCTCCGAATTGACTGGCCATTCGGCGGAATTACATTGAGGGGTGAACACCCTCAAGGAGTACTACTGTTACACCAAGTCTCGATCCCAAATGAATTTTCTTAGTCGTGTCCTCTCCTTGTTAGATTCCATTCCAGCAACAACAAGCACTGCTTGGCACTTTGCCCCATGATATTAAGTGAGTTCTGACATTTCTTTTTAAGCTCATAGACTCCTTGAAGAAAATTTCTCGTTAAAAGAAATATAAGTCATTTTATTTTTGTAAACTTTTTTTAAAATATGAAATGTTAAATTATGAATAATATAAATGCCCCCAAGTTGGATTTTACAATGGGTAGATACTTGATGGCAGTCAGAGCTTGGGCCCCCTAAAACCATGGGCACTTCCATGATGCAGGAGTGTACGTTATGCCTCTGGACTGATCATCTATGAGGATAAAACCAAATTTAAGACCACGTCAACTAACACTGTGGATGTATCCCTCCTAAAGATAAATAATTATACTTTTGAGACCATGAACCAATTTAAATACCTAAAAACGATGATTTCAAGCAGCAATGATATAAAAATTGAAATAAAAAATAGGTTATCTATGACGAATAGATGTTTTTATGGTCTTAGAAAACAACTAAAATTAAAATTAATCAAAACCGTGATAATTTTTTCACAATGTAATTGAATGCCAGACCCTCAACAAAGCAGGAATGGCCATGCTCTTTGTCTTTGATAAAAAAAATCCTGAGGAAGATCTTTGGACCAGTAAAAATGGCCGCGGTAGCTGAGTGGCCAAGGCATCGGATTGTGGCTGGCCTTGTCATGAGTTCGAGCCCAGTACCACTAAAGACCCGTTGTGTAGGGGAGTATTGCATGTTAAATCTGTCGAAAGCTGAAACGTCCTCCCATTGGTGTGGTGTGGTAGTTAGGAGAGGGGGAGGGGTGCCAGCTCAGGTGTCGTCCAAGTCACTTGACCATGGTTAAAAATGATGTGGTCTGTAGCCAAAAGCCCTCGTGTAGCTGAACAGTGAGATGTTAATATTCACTCACTCACTTGGATCAGTAAAACATAATGATGTGTGAAAGATGCTATGCAATTATGAAATTTTAAAAAAAATTTGGCTATTTTTACAAACCCAACATTGTAAAATAGCCAAAACATCCTGCATTAGATGGTTGGATAACATATTTAGATATTTCCTTCTAAAAAGATAATTTTTTCCGGAATCGATGGTAAACAAAAGAAAGGAAAACCATCAACGTGATGCAAGGGTAATTGGAGTAAAGTGATGGAAAATATTGTGAAGGATAGGGCTAGATGGAGAAGACTTTGCAAGGATGTCTTTTAGCCTACAATAGGTTGTAGTGCTTAAGAAGAAGTGGTGAAGAAATTCACATGAAAAGTTCACTTGTTGCTGTTGGTACAGACTTCATAGAGTCCATGTTATGCACACCTTCCAATAACTGCAACTTTTCTATCAAAATCCTATGAATTCGGCTACATAGAATCTTAAAAGCAAAATATAAAGTTCATCCAGAGCAATCCAAGCATAAAGATTTAAAAAACTTTACACTTGGTTTGCTCAAATCTCATGACTGTCTCATAAGAAATTAATGGTCACTCACTTTTTCCTTCATTGTGAATTTATGTACCTACAGCTACAAAATCTATTCACCTCTTGAGGATATTTTCAACAACCATGCTTATCTTGTTATACATGTACATTAATTAGAAATGAATTTCATATGATTTAATATCTTTTAAATCCAAATAACCACACAAACTTTGCACAAGACAGCAAAAAACACATCAACAGACACACTAACAGAAATAATTTTCCCTTCTCTTTGTAGACTTTATTTTTAGGATTACCCTTATACTTGTTAAAGAAATATAAATTTAGGAAGCTTTTATATTTAAATGTTGGATTTCCTTTTAGGCAAGTCGATCATCCGTAGATTTATCCGAAGTAGGAACCCCAGAGACTGAGGAACCTGCAGTCCTGCGTGAAAAGGTACAGGAATTTGTTTTTCATATTTTCATCATGTTATGGAATTTCTTTGTAATAAGTTTAATATTTTTAATTGTCTGCATATAGCAAAAGTGTATATTATCTGTTTTGTTCTTTCCTAAACCAAAAAGCACATATTTTATCTTGGATATGATCTTAAAGATATATGTCTTCTCAACTTTTATTGCTTTTGTGTATCAAAACTTTTTATTTTTACATTTAAGTCATAAATATAATCTTGAAAATATAGATGTTTGTTGAAAGTCGTTAGTTACTGTTAGTTTTAAAACTTTTTAAAAATATATTTATCTTAAGCATAAAAAAGAAATTTGTTAACTGATTGTATGTTTCTTTCCATTTTCTCTTTGTTAGTCATTGCTTGGATGAAACATATTCGTTAAAAATATTGTCTTTTATTGCAATGGTTGATTACCATTGCAATAAAAGACAATATGCTAAAATTGCAAGACATGATGTCTTGCATCAAGCTGGCATATGTGCATTGGAAATTTTAGTTTCAGTGCATTTCTAATTGTTTTTTTTTCATCTCATCGAAGTATTGTGGCTGTGGTAACATAAGGGTCATGTTCACGAACTAATGACCGACAGCATTGAATCATGGGTTTAAGTCCTGATACAATTGAAGATCTACTATGTAAAAGGGTTAATGCATGTTAAATTTGTTGAGGCTTCTCACATTGGCATGGATGTGGAAGTTTGGAGAGTGGGGCACCAGCTCAGGTATCCTTGTCACTTGACCAAGGCTCAAAGTTACAAAGTCTGTCACCAATAGCCTGGTATTGTTTTTATAGTGGCATGAATAAACACTCACATTCATGTAAGTATTTATTATTACAAAGTATCGTACCTTCAAGAACTATTGTAATAAGGAAGTGTTGTGATCACTATGTAATAAATTTTAATTTTAGTAAAATATAAATTCACTAAATAGTTATTAACAAAAAAATTATTTTAATTTTTCATTGAATTCTTCATGGTTGTAATTATTTAGTTTTTTTTAACTGTGACATAAAAAGTATATCTTTAAAATTTTTATTCTCCTTCAGCACAGTTACTGTCAATGTTCAAGTCTGTAATATAGCAGAAACACTATTGTGACAATAAAAATATCTGGAAATTTTCAAAAATAATTGTTATGTAGTGGTTACTTCATCTTCACTTCAGTCATCAAGAGCATAAGTCTTAGCCATAGACTGAAAAAATTCAATCACAGATTATGTTACATATGTCATAGTATTCTGGAATAAAATAATTGGGAATTTTTTTTAAAGACCTTTGTGTTTATCTGGGGAGACACCTTCCGTCATGACCTAAATTGCTACATATAATATAGACAGCAGTGTATTTGCATAATTTTAAATTATGTAATTCATAAGAGTTTATTCATCCCTTCACTGTGTTCATATGTCTTTATTTTATGTAGAAATCCATTTTGTTTGAGGTTTAATTACTAAATTTATGGTATAAATGTAAACTACTGGCTAGATTTTAAATGTATAATGTATACTGCAATTAAAATTCAGTCATCTTTTTGAGTTTAAAAAAAATGTAATGAATTTACTAATGTTAGAATGAATTAATTATGCTTTTTATCTTAAGGAACCTGTAAATAAAGGTTTAAATGATCCACAAGTAGAGGAAGAAATTCTAAATTCCATTGAAGATGTCTTCTATAGAGATGAATTATTTGATGCTAGTGAATATAAACTAAAAGTAAGAAAAGGTTTTTTTAAATCTTATTTAAGTAAATTTTTTTAGCAAAGCTGTGACTAATCTTTAAATAAGTTAAGTTATATGAGTAAATATTTTGATGTTTTTAAAGAAATAACGTTTTTGATCTGAATTTTAATATTTAAATTATGAAGACTGATGTAAATGAATTTTCTACTTAAAAGTTTTAGTTCAATTTTACCTCTTTCTTAATGTTGAAAATATCAAGTTTTTGTTGTGCTGTGTATATTATAAAAACTGTTATTTGTTCTTATCAATATTCCTTTATATATTTTATAGGAAATACCGGAAACTCCTGATGTTTCTGAAATCTATAGTGAAAAAGTGAAGCTGGCTTCACAGCTACATGTGGTAATTATTTCTATGAATTCAGATTATTTTTTGTTGTACGCATAATATACAGCTTTACCTTAGTTTTCAAAAGACTTTTTTCATGATCAAAATATTTATTCTTGTCCCAATTTGGAAATAATCTACATGAAGCTCAATTTTGCTTTCATGTGCACAGCTTGAATGCTTGTCTTGAAAAAATATATTAAAATTAATTTGTGAAAATACCTTGTGTTAATTAAAAATTGAACTATCTTTCTTCAAAAGATAATTAAAAAGTCATGTATTTTTTTTATTTTTATTGGCAGATTCTTTATCAGGCTAGCTATGAATCTATAAAATGTCAATTTAAGAAAGTTCTTTTATCAGTAAAGAAGCATAATCATTCTTTTCACATTAAACACTGTATAAAAATACATATATGAAGTTTTTAGAATCTATTTAAGTTCGACTATACTCAAATGTAGCAAGAGTTTGAAATTATTTTTCTGAAACATGTAAAGTGCAAAAGAAATAATTGTGTGCATTTATAAATTAAAGATTGTAAATATACTTTGTTGGAAGAGTGAAGGCAGATACAACAAACAAAACTGCATTAAGAAGATTTTTTAATGCATTTTTGCTTTAAATTAGTTCTCAATATGGCTCTCAAAGAAGTAACAAAGGCAAATCATAATGCTGTTAGAAAACCTAATCAAATTATTATTGAAAAAGAAGAAAACAATAGCTTAACAGGAAAGTAGTGTTCATGTTTCTAATCTTGCATTATAGTTTGCTTTGGCTTAAATTTATCATTTGTATCTTTTTTAAAACAAAGGAATAACAAAAGAGTGAATATTTTGATGAATCAAAAGCCTTACATTTCAAAAGAGTTAAAAAAAATTATTGCTAATGTAGATGCAAAAAAAAAAAAAAAATGTTTGCTTAACTTTTTTGCATATTGTTAGTGATTCTATTCTATGAAAAGGGCTAACAAGTTGCACTGTGATTTGATTTCAAAAACACCAAGTACAAATAATGGTAGTCGTGAATGTTAATGGTTTTTAAAATCAGTAGAGGCTAGTTTGATAAAAAATTTGCATATGAAATGAAATTTATAGTTTTAAGCATGAATGTGCTGCTGGAGTTCAAATAATAGGTTGCAGAAGAATTTGTTTGTGAGAGGATTCTGTTGATTGTTGGTTCACTACATGTGGAATCAAGTTCTTGATTGTTATGGAACAGGATTGCTTTGGGAAAAAAAACCCACCCAGAACTTCAAAGAGAAGACCAAATCATAAGCTTATGAAAGAAAGGCTTGCATTTTTAGTATGCACTAATGCAAGTAGCTGTTCTAACAAGCCACTTTTAGTCTGAAAAAACACATGCATTTAAAAAATGTTTTGAAGGTTAACCTACCTATTATGTAGAGACAGAAAATGAACACAACTTGCCTCAGAGGAACTTCTTAAACTGCAAATTAAACTAAAAAAATAAGCTGATTAATAAAATTGTGGCCAACAGAACAGTCTACATCCTTAAAATTGCTGTCGGATATCATATTTCTGTAAAAATCTTCAAAAATGCCCGAGAACTATTTCTCAGGATCAGTTTCTTGCACTAAAATTGCTAGTGAAATTGAATATAGACTAGTTTGAAGTAATATAAATAGTTTGAATAGTATGAATAGTTTGAAATCAGAATTGCCTAGCTATATTTTGGAAGCTGACTCACCTTCCAAGTAATAACTGTTATAGTCTTTCCCTTTTCATCAATCAATCATTGGTAACTATCTACTACAAAGCTTAAATACAGTACTGAAAAATTACATATTTGTGTGTTCATAATAAAATCTGTTTCCACTCATTTCTATTTATTTTAATAGAATAAGGTAAAAATAACTTAATTCTAGTATTTAAATGAATTAACTTTATTTCATTTAAAGTTACATGGTAAAACTTTTTGTTTGTTAAATGCTTCTAATAAATAGTTGAGGTATGACTGTGCTTTAATTGAATTTCTTTAAAGCCCTTCTCAGTTTATTTAATAAATTTTTTGTTTCCATCCTTGATTATCTTGTTTTTAGTTCAAGATCATTTATTTTTTGCTCTTTATAAATTTTCTATCTTAATGAACTTTTTGTTTAATCCACTTTATCATACAGATAAAGGGGTGTGATATTCTGCTTAGTAAAATGTAATTAAAATTGGAAACAATATCAAATAATTTAAAAAAGAAAAACCTATAGAAAGTATTTGAATTTTAGATGGCATTCTAGCTGGGATTTTTTTGGCAACTGTAAAAAATACCAAACCAGAAAAACTCACATAAACTTAGAAAAATGCATTGTTAGGTTAACAGGGGGGAAAAAGTGATAGAATGAATTTGTTATTCATCTAAAAACTTGTCAAGTTTGATATAATTGTATATTTCACTTTCTAAAACTTATATGTAGGCAATTTTATTTTTCTACTAAGTTTATGAATGATTTTTAATTTTTGTAAATTTAAGTATTTTTTTCATTTTTCATCTTAGTTTTGTTATTACTTCCATATAATGTGAGTGTATTAACTGCTGTTTTTCTTTAACTTTTATCTATATTTATAAAGCCAAACCATCATTTTCTTTAGATCTGTGTTGTACAAGTTATTCAATATTTCTGTTATTAAGTAATTTTTAATAATTTATTGGAGAAGTGTTACAGCATGCTTATTTACGAAGCATTTTTAAATAATGTCATTCTCATCCACATCAAGAAGCAAATGTTCTTCTGAAATTACGATTCAGTTTAAAATATTTTTCTTTTTGATGTATCATATTTGATGGAAAAAATGTAACTGGAATTTTTTAAGTATGCTTTTGTACTTACTTTTTATCTATAATTTGTAAAGCTACAATATAGTTATATGCTTCTTGACAAAAGATTTTCATTTTCAATTGAAGAAATGTGTTTTATTATGTATAAAATGTTAAAAGTTTTCATGTAATATTCATCATTACAAGAAAGATTTAACTCTCAAAAGATATCTGTATAAATGTTAATTACAGCTTGAAAGATTCATTACTTCCATTTCTAATGGTATGTTAGGTGTCTATGTTTTTCATTTCATTATTTTTTTGTTACGGTTCTAACTTGTCTAAATTACAAAAACACCTAGTTTTTTTTTCTTTTACGAAAAAAAAAAAAAAGTATAGATATGTGTGTGTGTTTGATGAAAGAATCAAATGCTTTTCTGTTACCAGGTGTCTAAAAAACTATCAGCCCTAATTTTACAGAACCAATCAGCCTTGGCAGAAGAACTGCAGTGTGTTACAGAAATGCAAAAAACTTTAGAAGAAGCATGCAGTATTTGTGGACAAAGTAGAAGGTTATATTCTGCATGTATTACATAGTTACTTAATTACAAATTTTTAAATAATTTATATACTTTTTTTAAAAAAATGAATTGAAATAAATGTATACGTAAGGAAACATTTTATTTGTAATAATCTGAAACTTGTTTGGTTTTTTCTTGTTTAAATATATAATATACAATAAAAGAAAATATTAATAAGTTTGGCAATTTTTAGTCAAGAATTTATTAGAGATTTATGGACTCTAGATCATAAGCTTTTGCCAGAGTATTTTAAATAAATTCCCAACAACTACATAAAATAGGCAACTTTCACTTATGTTGATTTTTTCTGTTTTTGATATATGTAATTACTTAATATATCAAAGTTAGATGTTGTGTTTCTCTGTTATCATATTTATCAGTTAAAAGTAAGCATTTAAAAATTGTGTGCCTTTTTGTTCTATAAATGAAGTTTATATCTCTTGAACAGTTTTGTGAATGTTATTTCTATCTATTCTGACCTCGAAAATATTTTTCAAAGAATGTTGTAAGCATTGGGGGGAAATGTAACTTCATTAGGGATAAAATTTGGAAATATTACATTGCAAAAATGACAATTCTCACCTTATGAATTTTAATCTCTATTTGTTTTGAAAATCTACATTATGTGATTGGAGAAAGTACCTGAAAGCTTTTTTCTCATGAAGTAGTTGAAAATGGCATAGCACACTGTATCAAAGTTTGCTATTAAAATCTGAGCCAGTGTGACAAAGTATTTAATTTTAATTCTATGAATATTTTTAAGAATGGTCCTATAGTACCTTGTCAATAAAAAAAAAAAGCCTTATTTTGTTTATTTATACCTTTTATCAATGTTTTTCATTGCTAAAATTTTTTAAAAAGAAAGAATCAATGAGATCAAACTCTTTCTTTTATATTGATAAAAGGTTTGATTTTGTTTCAGAAAGTATATGAAACATGAAAAGGATTTTTTACTCCCTTTGTTAATTTTAGGAAAGAAAGAAATCAAATTTCTATTTAATGTGTGTAAAAATATTGAAAGCATGTTAACCCTTTCGGGATGGAGGATGCAAATGCGTGCGTACTGCTATGACCTAAGGGTTTTGTGTAGTTAAGCCAATTCCATGTAATCGGCTTACAGATGTCTGAAATAACACTATCATAAAATTTGCAATTAACAGAACAAACATAATATATTATTTGTCACTATCACTACTCTCAGACACTAATTTAGAATCAATTTTGCATCATTTTGATATTCCAAGTTCAGTTAAACATTTTTTATGCTTCGACCTTGTAAAAGTAAAAAAATAATAATAATTTTGTCTACCAGATCTAATTATCCATTAAAAACTATACACTGCAAACCCAAACTAAATGATCTAGTGAAAATAAATCTCTCATCTTCACTATAAACAAGAACCACATGTGCATTTCAAGTGCTGTGCAATTCGGAAAGATTCCCTTCTTCTTATGTTTATAAAACAAAAAACATGTGTATTTCATTTTATGTGTCTCTCATTTCAAGAAGATCAAATCTACATGCATCTCAAACCTTATGGACATATATTGCGATCTGTTGCCAAAAAATTGAGCTTAAAAAACGTTCCATTTGAGTGGTTCATATATGGAACGCTCAAGAATTACCGGTGTATGCTGGCATATATGGAACGTTCATCCCGAAGGGGTTAATGATTAAAACAAAATTTTGAGTGTATGATTATTTTTTTATTTCATGTTTAAGATTTGATCAAGACAAGGATGCTATGTAACACTTTTAAGAAGTACCACTGTATAATTCAGTGTTTCTTAAACTGAGGGTCAGAACCCAAGTCGCGGGACTTGCAGCTGCAATTGCCAAAAATTTTAGAATTTTTGGTATATTTTTTACATAAAATAACTTATTCACCATTAATGATAGTAATAATTTAATTGTGTTTATTTTCATTCTGAAATACAGAGCAAACCTAAAGAACATTGAGGAAGTACTTCATTTGTCTGTCGACTATTATTCCAAGATTTAATAACATAGTTAAAAATAATCAAGCACATCCTTCCCATCGATGCTTAAGTCTTGCATATACCATTGTTAATAAAAGGCGAAGATCTCAGAAGTAAAATCAGAGTGACAACACTTAAAAAACAGATGATAGTTTATGTATAATTTATTGCATATTCACATGTTTTTTTTGTTTTGCTAATTTTTATGTATCATTAGATACAAAGTAAAAGCTTATTGCGAATGTTTATCACCCTTCAAAACAATAATATACTGTAATTAAAAAAAAACTATTGAAGTACTCAAACATGTGTAAACTTTGCATGATACTTACGGTGTCATACAAAATTTTTGTACAAAAAATGGAATTGCCACCCTGAAAAATTTCAGAACTTCCAGTATAATTTTGCATTTCTATTTTGTTATTGTTTCAAAATGAAAAGTTAATACTATTAAAAATTAGTAATTTTTATAAAAATCCTTGAACTCTTATTTCAAAGATTATTTTTTTGTAGAATTATAGCTTTTTATTAGCTTTATTTTTCATTAATGTAAATCCCTATTTTTGACCATTAAAAAACATTCATAATTTTTCATTTATGATTAATTAAATGAAAGGCATTTAATGCTATAGTTTTATTTTATCATTTCATTTTAAGTTTGCTGGCCCAAACAAAAAGAGATTTCACCACTGCAAGTCTTGGCATTTTGGCAAGTTACAGAAAACGAGAGCAACTGAAATGTTTACTTCGTTCTTTACACATGATCAAGACATTGGTATGTATGAATTAAAATCCTTTTAAAACATTTAATAACATTGGAAGTTTTTTTAAGGTCAAATTTTGAAAATCTGACCAAATTTCAAAAATAGGGCATTTTGTGTGCATATCTAAATTCAATGAACTTCAAATGTCCTACTTAATTTTTCTGTGTTATTTTTTTTTTTATTGATAGAAATTTTGGAGAAAAGTCTTTGAATGATACCATTCATTAGTAAATGCAAATGTAGGCATAATAAGAATTGTATTCAAGTATAAAAAATCCTGACATGCATCAAAAATTCATTTACATCAAAAGTTCAATTACATATTTTTTTCATTTAAGACTGCTTTCGCCGTATACACTAGAGTGTGAACTTAATGTGGAGCAAATTTTCGAACAGAAAAAATGACTCAATTTTTATAAAAATTTGTGACATTGTAATGCATTTGTTTATAATACAATGTTTTGAAAATTTCAAAATATTGCCCAAATAATTCATTTTTCCTTTTAACATGTTTAGGGATAGCTTATTTAGCATTACGGCATGAGAAAAAATGCAAAACATATTTTATAAAAGAAAAATGTGTCAACTTGGATAAAAACTAGTAGCATGATAAATAAGTGATTCTCTTACAGCAGAGATTCCCAAACCTTTTTGTCTCATAAACCCCTTCCCATGTTTTTCAGTTTTTACGTAGACCCCTACTTAATATTGAATTTTTGCAAATGTATCAACTTAAATGTCTTTTTGACAGCTGGTACTACTACTTAGTTTAAAAGAATGAAATTTCTAGCTGTAATGTATAGTGTTTAAAACTAAAGAAGCACATGTTAGTAAATTAAATTTAAATTAATGCATAGAACAACAGAGTTACATAAAATAACTGAACAACAAACAAATGCTTTTAATGAGAGGAATGAATCTGGTGCTTCAATATCAAATTTTCAACATTTAATATCAAGCTAGTCAGGTTTAACTCTAAATCCCCATTGTTAGTAAGTGTCCAGTTTTTTGTTTGTTTTCCCAAACTTTCTGAAACTCCCTCTCACTAGGAAAAGCAATTAAAAACTTTCTCACAGTACTCCATAATTTGGGATAAATAACAAGTATGCGCCTTTTTAAAGCCAAAATTGCTGATAATCTTTTCTAAACTTTACTCTAAGATTTCCTTTAATTCCTATTCTGATCAGTTCCCCTTGTAATGTGACATTTTTTTTTCATTATGGCTATATGAATTCATCGTCTACTATAGTATTACTATAAAAAAAAAAAAGCTTCAAACTTTGTTTCAAAATTTGAGTAAAGGCATTTAAATGTTGAATTAAGGTTAGAATGTCCTGACAGATTGTCTGTGACAAATTCAGAAAATTTGTGATGTCCAATATTTCTTCAGCTTAATTCTGGAAAGAAATGCTGAAATGGTCTTTGCCTTAATAAAATTAACACTGTCACCTAGTAACCACAAGCTTAACCTCATGAAGTTTAATAAATAAATTAGTTAAATCTGGTTTCCACTAGATCAAATTTTTTTTAAAGATAAAAGTCATGATCTGGTTTAATGAGAGCCACTATCATAGACCCCCATTTTCAACTCATGGACCCCAAAATTATTTTTACGACAATGTGGACCTCTTACAGGTCGCCATAGACCCCTGGGGGGTCTATATAGACCACTTTGGGAATCACTGCTTTACAGGATTGATTGATTGAATATTAACGTCGCACTGTTCAGCTACACGAGGGCTTTTGGCGACGGACCACGTAATTTTGAACCACGGTCAAGTGACATGGACGACACCTGAGCTGGCACCCCTCTCCTAACTACCACACCACACCAATGGGAGGATGTTTCAGCTCTCAACAGATTTAACGTGCATCGCTGCCCTACACGGCGGGTCTTTAGTGGTACTGGGCTGGAACTCGTGACAAGGCAAGCCAAGGTCCAATACCTATACCACTCGGCTACCGCAGCCTCTGCTTTACAGGATAGGGAGGCCAGAATATAATATTAATGTTTGAGTACTTTTATATCTAAAAAAAATGATCCGTGTTTGTGTCCTATTCTTTAACATTAGCCGAAAACAACCTTAAAGTTCCTGTACACATTACAGAAACATTTTTCATTGAATCTGATTTTATATATCAATAAAAATTTGACTGTTCATGTGAATGCATTTATTTTTACTTCATCTTTGTAACAATTTTCTTCCTTTTATTTAATTTTATTCTTGCTTTACATAATATTAGGTTTTTTTCTTTGCTGTATGTTCTTAAAACATAATGTAGGTTACTGTGTATTGTGAAATATTTTGAAATGTATAATTATGCTTTGAGAGCTGCAAAGGTTGTAGTAGCCCTCCTGTAAATTCAAAAGAAATCTTCATGTCAGTTTGTTAGTGAATTCCAATAGGTATATTGTTTGAAAATTGATAACTCTTTATATTCAATATTTAAAAATAGCTTAAAATTGTACATATTGTATATGTACTGTGTTTACAATAAATTTTTAAAAACAACATTCAAAAATTTATTTTATGATCTGTAAGGTTGAGATGTTCTTTTGATGCTCACTTTTGAATTTTTTATGAATGATTGAATTTTTTAAGTAGTTAAAATTTTGGTCTGATATTGATTTTTGTCAAGGGTTTTTTTAGAATAATAATCAAATTTGAAACAATAATCAAAACTTGAAATGTCAGTTAACTATTATATATATATATATATATATATATATATATATATAAAACTAGTTAAATGAATAGTATATGTAATGCTTGAGGTAAAAGAATATGAAAAAAAAAGAAAAAAAAAGGATAAATTGTCTTGGCATTTCATAATTTAAAATTTATAAGTTTTATATATTATAGTTAAAAGATATGAAAATTAAGGATAGTATTACTTCAATTCTTTGGTGAATGAGTTCACATATACTATTGTCTTATACTTAATTTTTCATTGGTAGTTAGTGGCTTTTTTTTTTAAATTTAAAATAAAAACAGATATGCAATAAATCAAAGTTAATATAATAGTTTTACTTAATGTAAAATATACTTTTTGAATCCATTAAATTTTTTTTACTAATCTCATGATTTTTTCCTCTAATTAATCTGTCCTTTAATTTTATTGCTTTTTATTTATTTTTACTTTTTGTTTTTAATATAACAAAAGCTATTTTTCTTAAATTGGTTATTAATTATAATAACATTTTAAATTTTCAAACATGCAGTAACTTATAAACTAGTTTATATAGTCTCTTAAAAGATTCTTAAAAAAAGAAAAAATATAGACTTTTTAATATCCTGAATCATTGGAAATAATTGCATAGAGTTTGAGGAATTTCAGAGTATGGAAAACTTATTCTTAATATTTTATGTGTTACTATTTACTTTACTTTCATAACTCACACTGTGTTTTTTTAATTGAAAAATTTAACTAATTTTTTCTCTGATTTTGTGCATGTGCACCCTTTTAAGAATTGTATAATTCTTTGCTTTCAATCAGTATTGTATAAAATATTTTGGAAAATGATAAGTGAAAAATTTTGCATTATTTAATCTTAAAATTTAAATTTGGTATTAGAATAGTTATTTTTTAAACCCAGTAACTAAGAATTGTTTTTCAACAAAATCTAAAAAGTAATGCTAAAAAGAAGGCAACCATAATGAGAGAAATGATTTTTATAGAATTAAACACAATGGGGTAAATTATTAAATATAGGAGCATTATACTTTGGATTCTTTTGAACCATTAACAATATTTTTTTTTTAATTGGAAAGGGTTGTACCTGTTTTAATTTCAACAATTTTATAAATTTTTAAAAGAGTTTTGAATCAAGATTATTTTAAGAAAATGTAATTGTCTCCTTCCCAGCCAATCATTTGCAGTTATAAATGTCTATTTTCTTACTGTGTTGAAGTGAGCTATGTATATATTAGTTATGGGTCAGTAGTATCCAAGTTTTTTGTATCGCATACCCTTAAAATGAAAATAATTATATTATATATTCATATAATGAACTTTCACATACCTGTCTAGGGTAAATGTACCATGCTTTTAGAACCTCTGGTGTACATTATATTCTTGTACTTCTGTTAGGGAGATATATTTTTGAAAATTTGTACGAGTACTTGGACAAAATATGCCTTTAATCATGATTAAATTCTACCTTTGTAACTCAAAATAATTGAAGAGCTAAAGAACATTTGAAATTTTGTGTGGTAATAATTTAAATTGCCCTAGTTAATTTCAAATGATTTTAAAACATTTTAAATTATTTTGAAAGTTTTTATGGATTGTTGTGAGAAATACTTATATTCATAATTATCCTAAATATAACATAAATATTTTTTGTTTGTTCTCTCCCTTTTGATTAATGATTTTGAGTTTTTTCTTCTTTCTTTATTGGGTATTTTTTTTTTTTTCAGCAAGAGACTGATGTGAGGTTGCGAGAGTTGTTAGAGGTATGTATTATAATATTATAGTCAGAACTACAGGATGCTTTTATGACAGTTATTTATTAAGTTTGCTTAGGGTACGTGATGCTTCACGTTCTACATGGGGAATAATGGCGTCCTCTTATTAGATTACATAACATAAACAAATAGATTTCATACATGTGACGCCATCTATTAAGAAGTAACAACTAATATCTAACATGCCCTTTTTTTCTTTTATTTCAAAACATTGAGTTCAATGAGTACAATTACTTAACTATGAATACAATTGCTTATTTAAAGTTTACTCAATACAATACAAAATTGTTAAGGACAACAAAACTTACCTAAATTATTTTACAAAATTGTAGTTTTACTTTAAAATTGTTAGTTAAATTTAATTCTTAGATTAATTATTAAACTTAAAATATGTTTGTCAAAGTTCTTTCAATTGTCTCTATAGCAAACAGGCTTCACTATATTTCTCGAAGACTTTCGTACCACAGTATTGCTCTGCTCACTAAATGTTTCAATTGGAACTTGAAATTGTTGGTTAATATTGCTTCTGTTTGTTTTAGGTGATGCATTTATTTGACTGTCTGCAGAATCATTTGGAATTCTAGAAATTTCAGTAGCATCACTGTTATAGAGATCTTCTACAGTTCTTGACCAACATGGATTATCCTTCTCAGTGTTGTCTTGTCGAATGTGAAATCTGTTTCTCCTGAAAACACCTTCATCCTCTCCTTTTATTATATATGAGCGAGGCTGAGGACCTACTTGAATTATAGTTTCTTGCTTCCAAAGCTCTTTCATTTTATGTTTAAACCATACTTTATCATTTTGATTTAGCACAGGCAACACTGTTGCATGCTTGTTAGCATATTTGTTTTGAATGATCTGCCTTTTCCTCAAAGCTTCTCTTGCTCTTTCAACATCAAATGTAGGTTTTAATTGGCCTGGGTGTGATGGCAGGAATGTTCTTAACTTTCTTCCCATTAAAAGTTCAGCTGGTGATGGCTTGTCCTTTGCTGGTTGTATCCTGTAGTCAAGCAATACAACATACAAATCTTTTCCCTCTTCTGCAGCTTTAGTAAGAGAATTTTTTACTGTTTGCACTG
>BMAV01027076.1:76406-101817 GCA_019973955.1 Trichonephila inaurata madagascariensis
CTTACTAAGGCCCAGTATTGGCTTATGATCTGTCTGGACAGTGACAATCCTTCCATAAGTATAATAGTTGAAATGTGCTCCAACCCATATATCACAGCCATTAGCTCCTTTTCAATTTGAGCATAACGTTGTGTGTCTGCATTAATGATACAGATCCATAGGCTACTGGTTGACCTTCTTGCAGAAGCACAGCTCTCAGTCCATTTTTGCTAGCGTCAACAGAAACAGTTACTGCCTTGTTTCCGTTAAAATATTTCAAACAGGGAGATTTCATTATGGCTTGTTTTACCAGCTCAAAATCCCTCTCTGTGTTTGTATCCCAGATCCACACAGAATCTTTTTTAAGAAGCTGCCTTAGATTATGCATTAAATTTGAAAGGTGTGGTGTAAATTTTGCTAGATAAGTTACCATACCGAGAAATCTTTGCAAATCTTCTTTACAGTTAGGTGTTGCAAACTCTTCAATAGCTCTAATTTTCTTGGGATTTGGTTTAATTCCTTCATCGGACAAAACATGACCTAGATAGTTAACTGAAGTTTGTGATAGCTGCATTTTCAACACATTACATTTTAAATTGGCCTTTCTTGCTTTCAAGAGTGTTCAACGTAATCTGCAATGT
This sequence comes from Trichonephila inaurata madagascariensis, assembly GCA_019973955.1. Lineage (NCBI taxonomy): Eukaryota > Metazoa > Arthropoda > Arachnida > Araneae > Nephilidae > Trichonephila > Trichonephila inaurata. The sequence goes on from BMAV01027076.1 coordinate 77,027, forward strand.
TCTTCCACGGTAGGTGAACCCAGTGCAATATCATCAAAGTAAGGATTTATATCTTCATCTTCTTCATAAATTTCATCCATTGCCTTTTGAAATTCTTCAGGAGCAGAATTCAGGCCAAATGGCAATACTAAAAATATGTACCGTCCCCAAGGTGTACAAAATGTGATTAGATATGAAGATTCTTCATCTAATGGTAACTGCCAAAAACCATTTTTTGCATCTAAAATAGTCAACACTTTACGACCTTGCAGCTTTGTAAGTGCATCTGCCGTAGGGATTGGGTAATGAGGTCTTTGAATAGCCTCATTCAGTGGCCTGGGATCAAGACAAATCCTTAATTTCTTAGGCAAGTCGATTACAACCATGTTGCTCACCCACTCAGTTGGCTCTTCAACTTTGCTTATTATGCCTGCTTCTACCATATTACTTAGTTCTTCTTTAATTTTTTTATGTATAGCAAGAGGCACTTTACGGGTGGTTGCTACATGAGGAACAGAGTTTTCTTTTAATTTAATTTTTACAATTCTTTTAAGTCTTCCTGTACCAGTAAAAACATCAGCAAATTCTTTCAAAATTAATTCTGGAGTTTCAATAGGACTTTTATAAATCATATTCAATCTCTGGATCAGCCCTAATTCTCAGCAGGCTTCAAGGCCTAAAATTGAACATGAATTTAAGCTTGTAACTAAAAATTTAAGTTTTTCTATACCTTTTAGTTTCACAGTTGAGGTAGCACTCAACTAGAATTGGAACTCTGTTATCACTGTAGTCAAGCACAGCAATTTTGCAATTTCTTACTACTGGCTTTTCAACCCATTTTAAAAGTTCTGACTTGGGAATTACATTCACTTGAAACCCAGTATCCAGTTTAAATGTTAAGCATTTTTATTTACTAAAATTTTTTCATACCACACAGTTGGTTTTTTTCACGTCCAGTTCATTTACTGACTTCAGTTCCCCAATATAAATAGTATCAGAATTCTCACTGTTTTCTTCCATAGCATTCACTCTTCGAGCAGCCATGTTTTTCTTTTTACTTTGGGTTCTGCACATCTTTGCCCAGTGATTTCTTCCGTCACAATTTCTACATTTAGTTCCGAATGCCGGACATTTCTTCTCATGTTTTTTCCCACATTGCTTGCAGTTGAACTCATTTTTCTGATTATTGATGTTCTGCTTCCGATAATTTTTAAAATTCTTCGAAGTATTCACAGTAAGTTTTTCGTTCATGACTGATGCTTGTACCTTACTGTTCTCAGCGGTTTTGCATTCATTCATTCACTCACCACCTCCTGTAGTGCCCTGGCTTTTTTACTTGTTTCTCTAATTAATCTTTCCTGCAGTGCTTTGTCCAACAGTCCTTGAATTAATTTATCTCGAAGCATGCAGTCCTGTGATTCACCATAATTGCATTCTACAACAGCGTTACGAAGCCTAGAATAATAGTCCGTAAATTTTTCTCCTTGTTCCTGTTTTATTTCCAAGAACTTAAAAGAAGCAAAAACTTCGTTTTGATGGTCCAGAAAATATTTATCAAATTCCTGAAGCACTTGTTGCAGAGTCACACCCTCACAACCATCGTTAAGCTTAAGGTCAAAAGCTTGTAGCTGTTTTTTCAATTCTTCTCCGCATAAATGACGGAATAGAGCAGTTTTTGTTTTCTCTGGTGCTTCACTGTATCGAAGGGCTTCCAAATAATCTTCAAATTCTTCTTTCCAATGTCTCCAGGATTCCGATGGATTTGTACCCGCTTCAAATGCTGGAATCATTGGTAAATTGTTTGCCATTTTAAAAACTATTTTCTAACAGTCTCAATTCGCAAATTTTAAGTATTTTTGAAGAAAATGCATGGAATCTTATTCTGACACCATATAATATTATAGTCAGAACCACAGAATGCTTTTATGACAGTTATTTATTAAGTTTGCTTAGGGTACGTGATGCTTCACGTTCTACATGGGGAATAATGGCGTCCTCTTATTAGATTACATAATATAAATAAATAGATTTCATACATGTGGTGCCATCTATGAAGAAGTAACTAATATCTAACATGTATATATAAGAAAGTTACAGAGAAACCAATAATATTTTATTAATACTGAATTTTTTTCACTCAATTAATACAATTACTTAATTTTTTTAAATGAAAATTACCTTAGTTATGTATTTTTTTTCATAATGCAGTACAAGTTTAAAGGCCTCTGCTATTAATTAAAAAAATGTATATTTTTTTATTACAAAAAGTATTTTGACATCTAGCTGTTGAACCCAAACAACTTCAAGCTATATATTTATATAATAAGATGAAGCATATCTGCTAAATAGTTATAATTATATAAATTTAAATTAGTTCTGTTAACAGATATGTATATTATAAAAATTTGAATTTGTTTGAAAATAATCCCAAAAGTATCTACAGAGTGCTGGGTATGCTGTAAAATTGTTCATGTGGCTGTTACAACATTTGCCAACAACTTTCTTTCGAAATAAGATAATGCAACCTTACTGGAAATCTCAATTTTGACTTGACTGTGATTTTAGGAGTTTCTGCTTGAGTCATTGCCTCATACAAAGTTTAGAATGCAAAAGGCGTGAAATGGATTGAAATTCATCACCATTTGGTGTAGTTAATCATGCATGGTTGCACTGCTGTAGCTAGTCCTGAGTGAACCCTGTATCAAAAATTTCTTTGGGGCCCTTTTTTGGGAAGAAAATAAAAATTGTATTTATAAAACTTATTTAAAATTGTCAAAATATTACACATGTTGAGACCCTGTATTATTGATACAGTGGTAGCTATGCCCCTGCATGAATGTCAACAATGTCTAACAAATGGTGCAGGATGTTAGTAGCTGGTTATACTAATTTCACAGTGAAGAAAGAGAAACAAGCAAAAAAACATTAATTTCCAACAAAACAGTCATAAAAAGTTCACATTTTGTGTTAAGTAACTATTACCTAAATTAGAATTCACTTGTAAAACGATAATGGGGTGAAAGATGAGGTTCGCTTGCCGAATAAATTGGTGGCAGTCTGGTGTGACATAAGCTTACAAAATCTTCCACAACACTGTCAAAATTGCATTGACCAAAAACACAATTGTGTAGTAAAGTAGGTAAATGTTCAAGCTTTAAAATGATGTAAATGTTATTCAAAATAGATTTTTCTATTTCTAAAAAATAGGAGACCTTACTTTTAGGATTACCTTCATATAATAAACCTAATTTTCGATACAGTAGTTAGCACATGTTTAGCTTTTCATTTGTTAGATTCTGTACTGGTGGTCTTTATATTTATAATTATAAGAGCCATAGTAATTCAGTGGTCATTGTAATAAACTCACGAGCAACATTATTGTAGTCAAGACAAAGGTTCGAGTCTTTATACCACTAAGCACTCATTGTATAAACAAGTAATATATATAAAAAAAAAAAAATTAAGTCAATTTCTGCTTAGATCAACAAAGAAAAATTTTATTTTTGCTACTTTTTATTAAATAGTTACAATTAATATAAATATTCATATACATATGACAGAATCACAACATTAAGTGGTAATTAATTTTTATTCATTATCATTAAAGTATCGTATTGTCATCGAAAACAATAGTGTATAGAAAATTTCAGCTTAAATGAGTGCTTTAAAATGTGAAAAAACCTTTTCAAGTTTTGACACAAGTCGCCTAATGGTCACCAAAAATGATGCCAACATAGCTGTATTTGTAATTCTTTAAATAATTTTTAATCAATTTCTATTAATTATAATTAAATTGCTGTATTGTCATCCAAAATAATCATGTACATAAAATTTCAGCTCAATTGAGCACTTTAAAATGTGTTTTATTAACGATTGAAAATTCCTCAAAGATAAATAAATATATTGAGAGTGTGAGCTAATAGTAGGAATTGAAAAAGGTCTCAAGCATTGTTTTGCTTTCTCTGCCTTGATTCAAAATTGAGAGACTTGTTGCCTATGGTCCTTGTGTAGTTTTTAATTGTGGTGTTAATAAATATAATCAATTAATCACATAATTTTTGTTTTCCAACTTAATGAAAATTAATAAAAGCCATGTTCAGTGATACCCATATTACATTATTGCCATAAAAATGATATATGGATTCCATCTTCCTGTGACACATTTCCATTTCTTTAAGCTCCCCCCAATAATTTGCTATTATTTGTGACTTAATAATTCAAAAGATAGAAGTTTTTGATAAAATTTTCAATTCAAATATTTGTCTCTTTGAATATTATTTCCAACTTAAAAACCTTTAATGTAGACAAATTATTTTTTTTTCTTATTTTTTTTTATATCAGTGATGAAAATTCTTTACAGGAGGAGGATTATCCTGGAGCCATCCAACTATGCTTAGAGTGTCAGAAGGCAGCCAGTACTTTTAAGCACTTCTCATGTATAAGGTAAAAGCTTGTAATGTTTTGTTATTGTTGCAATGTACTGTATTAAACAGATGTAAATAAAAAATAATGCTTTAAGGTTTTATATATATTTCTTTTTCTTAAAGGTTGTTTTTATTATTATTTTCGTCTCATGTTTATTTATGTGAAAAGCGTTTCTGAGAATTCAAAATATGGAATTTGTCGCCATATTTTTTTCCTGTACCATTTATGATAGTATATAACATTTATTGGCAATATTATATATTTGAAATATTGTTATATAATCTTTTTTTATATATTTTAATGATATTGTCATAGTATAAAATCTTTTTTCCTTTCTAAATTAGTGAACTCAGTACAAAACTTCAAGATACTCTTGTGATGACAGAAGAGCAGTTAGATGTCGCTTTATCCAAAGTGTGTTCCAATTTTGACAAAGTTCATTACCAGAAGCTTCAAGAAGCCTATAGTTTATTAGGGAAAACTCAGGTAAAAACATGTATATATGAAAAAAGAACACGTTTTATTTATTAGTATAATGCATTCAATTGATTTGATATTATTTGAATGAAATAGTCTGTAAAAATACACTTTATTCACTTTGTATAGCTCCTTATTCCTTGGGCCATTTTATTTAATTGTAGCAATATCCCTGGAAGTTATTTTGCAATATATTTTGTGTTGAAAGGTAATGCAATTGCATTAGTTGCCATTATATTTACAGAGTTTTAATTTTCCTTAATTTTTAATTGAATTATTTTTTCCTAATTTTTTCTTTGAATTTTACACACAGTTATGTCTCTTTATCATCAGAGTAAGAATTTAGAGAAATGTACTAAATGCTCATCATAAATTAATATACTTGAATTCCATTTGTAAATAGTATTTGAGCCCTTTCCCTTATGATAGCTTGTCATTTGATGTAAAAAAAAGATAACTATTTAAAAAAAATCTGGTTTCCATTAAATAAAAATTTAATAATTTTTTTAGGTTTCTAAAGTATATTTGTTAGCTTGAACTTTTTCTTTAAGAAATTATTAAAATTGTAAGTTTTACCACAGTTTAGTTTCTTTTAAGTATCCGTTAAACCCTAAACATTAATCTTTTTTCCTTTAGACAGCTGTGGATCAGCTGCTGATGCATTTTGCCAGTGCCATTCACAACACAGCATTCACAATAATATTAGAATATGCTGAAAAAAATTCTGGTGTAAAAGACAGAAGCTTCCAAAAGAGACAGTATTCAGATTTGTGTAAGGTGAGTGTTTGGCTTTTTGTTTTCTGAGCAAAATTGTCCTGTAATATTTTTGTTGAAAAATTATATCGAAATTTTAGTGCCTTTTCCATTGGTAGTATATAATTAATCATTTGTGTTTGCATATTTTTGCAGTTAATTGATTCTGTAGACTTCTCTGCTTGTCTTGTGGATCTTTGTAAAGCTCTATGGAGGATAATGCACAGCTATTGGTGCATTTTAGAATGGCATGACATTTTTAATGACAAAAAACAAATAGATGGTAAGATTTAATTTGTGCTTTTCCCTCTCAAAATTACTTAAGCTCCTACTTTCATGAAATGCCCCCCCCCCCCTATATTATGTACTTGCATTGCAATGTAATGGCATGTTTACAAGTTTGTGCTGTTAGAAGGATTGAGTTGCATGCTATCTTCTGATTCGATTTATAACCATAAAGCTTGAGTTGCTTGATTTACTAAAGTGGTAATATCATACATTCAAATCCTTCTAATTGTATTAATGTTTGGTGGCAACATTATCTTTGATTTAATATTACTGGATGAAAAAAATTCCTCAAGTAATGATGAGAAGACCTTTCTGTTTTGACTTTGAACCTTACTGTCATTTGTTTCAGGATTTTCACTAAGTTTAATTTTTTTTTTTTTTTTTTAGTTTAGTAAAGTTTCTTTTAAACTTATAAATAAAAATAAATAAAACAAAACACAAAAAAAAAGTTCATTTTGATTGGTGTTAAATCTACTGTTAACCACACTCTACAGCAAACTTGAATCAGACAAAAGACTCTCCTTATAGAGGGGTTGATGCACACTTAATCTGTCAAATTTGAGTCTTCATAATTTTATAGTATGGGAGTTTGAGGAGTGGAATTTATAATACCTCAGGTGCTGTCCCTTCACTTGACAATGGTTCATAATTACAAAACCTGTTACCAATAGTGATTGTATAGCTTCTGATAGTGAAGTTAAACAAAAACAAATGAATCAGGCAAAAATGTATGTTTTTTAAGAATTTATTTTATAATTCTTATTTATTTTATAGTTTATTTATTTTTTGTTGTATAGTATATATGTTTGATGTGTCATGTCTAATGATAAAATTAATAGTTTTTATTTAAAAAAAATGAATTGAATTAAGCTGAAGCTATTTTTTTAAAACTCTTTTCATTGTTTTAGCTGTTTAATTTGAATAACATAGGGATTGCATGAGTTAATATTAAATTATTTATAATTGATTGAGAGCCATTTTATAAAAGTTGTCTTTTAATCAGTTGAGTATTTTGTTTCATTTGCAGCAATCTAAAATATGTAAACACCTTTTTGTTATTTAGCATAACTTATGTTTTAGATAGTGTAAATATGGATGATTTCAACCAGAACTATATTCATCAGAAATTGGAGCATGGCTTACTGAGAGTGTGGCAAGATGTCCAGCAAAAGGTCAAGGGTTACCTTCTTGCTTCTGATATCTCACCTTTTAAATTTGATGAGTTTATTCAAATTCTTGCTCACATACAAAGGTAAATATACTTTCAGTTGAGTTTTAACAGAGTTTTATATTTTTCTTATGTCAAAGTAACAAAAAAAATAAAATAAAAAATTTTAATGCTAGGCATCTAGAATTCTATATCATTGATGCATGATATAGTATCATGAGCATTGAGTATCAATGAGAATTTTACATCATGCATGCTTTTCCTTTTTAAATTTTTAGACCATTATATATTTAAAAATATGAAATTTTTTAGTCATCTTAAAAAAAATTAGTATTTAATGTTTTAAATACATGTGCACGTATTGAAGTTTTCTTTCCAATTGTCAGTATGTTTGAAGTTCTTTTCATATGTACACCATCTCCTTGAAATCTGTGATCATCACACAGCAATTGTTACATTTAAAAATCTCAGGATATTTTATATTGCTAAAAGCCTAACTTTTGAAAAAAATTATTAAAATAATATTTGTTTTTTAATTGCTTTAATTTTTTTGCAAGTGTAATTAACATATTAATATAAATACAAAATATCACAAGGCATTCTTATAAAAATTTCATTGAAGGTGATTTTTCTTCTGTTCTTAAAACTATTACATTTTTAACTGTTATATTCATTATGTCATTGCTTAAAAAATAATTTTATTTATATACCTTCCAGTTAAACTTATTTCTCAAATTCACTCAATTTCAATTCCTTAACTGGTTGAGTCTATGATGAAGTATCCACTTGTGTGCTAAATGATGAGATGTAAGCAAAAGAAGCTCCCACTTCGGTCTCTCACAAAGTTTCAGTATCCAAATCACTACTCTTACTTAAACCTAGAGAGAGTCTTTATTATCCGAATAATCTCTCATGGGACCACTTATCATTAAAGCATACACTTTTGTTAAAACATTGACCACTGCAATCTTATCCTGTGCAAAAATAACTCACATTTACTATCTAAAGAGGATAAGTATGCCTCCCTTCCATGTTTGACTTTTTAACCACTTACTAAATTGTTATTAAAAAGTTAAGTTATTTAATGAAATTCTTTATATATGCTGGTTTTCATGTTTTACAGGGAAGAAAGGTCTTTTTAATCTATGTAAAATAACTAATTCATCATTCTGTTATTTGTAATTGGGATATTTTTGATTTGAGCAACCTGAAAATCAAATCACTCCAATAAATTATAAACTGTAGCATTTGAAATTTAATCAATGTATTTTTTTAATTATTTGATGTACTTATGTTAAATAAAAACTGATTGCAAAAATATTTCTTTGTACTTTTGTAGGCTTATTGACATTGGTGAAGACTTCTGTGGCAGTCGGTCAGAAGATTTACAGGAATCAGTTCGGAAGCAGTCTGTCAATTACTTCAGGAATTATCATAGGTAAGTGATAAAACAAAAACAAAAAATGACTGTCAAATGCTACATAATGTAATAATTTGGCATCATTGACACTTTTTTAATTTAAATTATTTTGCTGTTATGTAACCCTCTGTACTGAAGGTTGTTGATATTTTCCTTGGTTTTTTTAAAAAAAAAAATGTATATAATTTATACTACAATAAAAAATTTTTACTAGAAATTTTAGAATATATTCATTTATAATGGAAGGACTATATATATATATATATACACACACACACTTGGTATTATTTTATTATACTATATATATATTGAGAATGAATATTTTATAAGAAATTATTGAATAAGGCCTGTTTTATAAGTTACAAAACGCTCTACTCGGGGGTTTGATATTCTGAGTGATCTAATCTGACTTGGAAAACCCTGACATTGAATCATATGTCGATATATTTCTCATCTGTTTGAGTCATCTCTATATGTTGTCTAAAAAATGTTTGTGACATTTTGATGTAGGATTAATTTAGTTTAATTCCACAAATTTAACTTGTTTAAGAATAAAACATCTGCATCTTACTGCCATTAAAAGTAGAAAATTCATAATTTATTTGTGATGGGACAAAAAAAATGTTACTAGCAATTTTATTTGAAGGAGTTTTTAAAATTATTCTCAAGAATACTCTGGCTTAATAATTTCTCTAAAATTAGCAATTCTGGTGACACTCAGGATTAGACTTCAAAATGTTGAGCTTTATTAGAGGCTGAATTATATGAAAATTTCAATCAAGAAGTATGCATGTATGAATAAAAGAAAGTATATTTTAATCTTATAATTAAAAAGTTAATGGTTTCTGTGTATGGAATCTATTGTATCTTATTTATTTGTGTGTAGCTATTGTTGGCTAATGTAGACTGTTGCTAAATACTAGACAAAAATTAAAGCAAATTTAGATTCCGTGTTACGAGAAATATTTGTGAAAGTAATTGTACATTGATCATTTGGGGCTAATTTCTTCTAAATGAAATCTCTTCTTTAAAACTATGCACAGATAGAATATGTATCTGATCTAGAAGTTTATATATAACTTAAGTATATTTTTTTTTACTCTATACATATTCATTTTGTAATCATTCATCAAGAATTACATGAAAGAGTTATATTAAAATGTGCTTCTGTTATAGGTTTCAGTTTTTGTAAAATATAATGTAATATCTAAAAATTCTTATATCGGTGCATTTCAAAAACATTTCATTTGACTTGTAAAATGCCGTTATTGTTATAGAGGTTTTATGGAAGAACTACGCACATTCCTGGAAAATGAGAGTTGGGAGATTTGTCCCGTTCATTCTGCTTTCTCTGCTGTTCATTTGCAGGTATTAGGCTTTTTCTTTCTTTTTTTTATTTATAAAATATAAATCATTTTCTGATTATTTTTTGTCATCTATCCTGATATCAGTTGCTGCTATGTGCAAATTTAACCATTTCTAAATTAGTTTCTTAAAACTATTTAAAAAATCAAAATTTGTAAAAGTGGCTGATCATTGGTTTTCACATTAAGGTAGCAGTATTCGAAAATTGCAAAAGTTTCCTGAACTGTTTTCATGATACTGATTGGCAAAGGGCTGCCTTCTCCAAGTGACATTTGCTGCTGCATCAAACAGGTGGTTGCTCACATTTAATGCAAGAAATGACTATATTTTCTCAGAAAAATGGGATCATTCAGCAGAACGATGCTGTGTATCATAGACTTCCAGATGTTTGATTGTCCCTTGAATTTGCCATATCTTAAGCCAACAGAGCATCTTTAAAATCTTTTTGATTGCCATGTTCACAATATGGACACTCCCCCATGCACCTGTTGTCATATATTGCAGTCTGCTGCGTATGCTTCTGATAGATGTCTCTGGCAACCCTTTGTAATCTTATTGACTCATTCCTATGCCATCTAGCACTGCAAAAGATGATAATTCTAAATAGTAGCAGGTGTTCTTCCCCCCCTATTCCCGACCGCCATCTCAGGTTTGTGAAAATAATGTGAATATATATATGCCCTGTAATTATTCTTTCTTCTGAAACAATTCCTCCAATATTTTTATTTAATAGTTATAATTTTAGGTTTAAGAATTGTGTTCCATCATTTCTCTATCATCTTTAGTTAAAACTTAGTTATATATATCTTTTTTAAAATAAATTTTTGAGGCATTAAATACTCCAAATTATTATGCTAAAATCTTTTATTGGAACAGTCACTCTGCTGTTTCTTCCAACATATTTTTTTCACCTGTTCTCTGTTTTTTTAGTATATAATATTCTTTTTCATAAGGAAAACACAGTACTATCGTTCTGATTATGAAGACAATACAATCATCCTGATATTAATCTCATCAGCTCTACTAACATAAAATGTACAATTGTGATAATTAGTTTTATTGTCAAATAATTTCTTAAAGAATGAGTGAATGACTTTTATATACCTTTTTTTTATGGAAAATTACCTATATTATTTCCAAGTATGTTTTTCAAAGCACTATAACTATTGGTGATAAAAATTATAGGAAAAAAATTATATTAAAAAAACTTACTTTTAAACATTTATGAGGTAACAATAACATTATGTAAACTGAATGCTTCTTCTGCTAAACTTCTACATCTCTGTACTGAGAATTTTCGTGCTCAGTTTTGTTAAATGTATAAAAATTTGTATTCAATTGATTTCAGGAATTCCGCTTTCTTGCTCGGAAGTCTATTTCTTCATCTCCTGACAAGACAAGTGGGAATGTTAAAAGGGAGAGTTTCTTCAAGAAGCACATGCAATGTAGTAACCCCTTTGATGAAAAGATAGAAGAAGATGAGAAAGAAGATATATTCTCACTTCTGGAGGTTTTCTCTCTTAGAATATTTTTTCAACAATGCTTGAATTGTTCTATGCTTTAGCATTTTTAAATGTCATTAAATTGTGAATCATAACTAAGAAAATCTCCATAGCTAAAGTTAGTAAAAAAAAAGTAAAGTTTTTTTTAATGCATAATTTATTGCCATAAAAATCTCAGTAATATGCCTCTTTATTGAGGAAATAAATATCTCGCATTAAAATTTAAATTTTCTGACCACTCTTAAAGTCTAGCATTTTTATTTATTTCCAAATTTGATTCTGTATTTTATGTATGAATACTGCTATCATACAACTTCGGTTATTATATTAGGAAGATGTATTGTTGAGATTCTATGAAAACAGTTGAAGAAATACATTTGCCTTTAAATTTTATGCACAGTATTGTAAAAACTTTTTAGCATTAGGTTTTATATTTATGTACAATATGCAATGCTTCAGGAAAAATACAATTTTCAAATAATTTTGAAATTGAATTTATTTATTTTAAAAGAAAATTAAGGTTGCATGCAACTGATTTTTAAAACTTTTAATTCATTATATAAGTACTTAAGTATATTAGTGATTTTTAAGCATATTTATTCTTTCATTCAGAATGAAGATTATCATGAGACTCAATATAATTCAGATAGTGATGATTCTGAAATTCCAGATGAGCTAAAAAAAGATTTCATTGATGAAAACACTGAAGACATTCCAAACAAGGTGTAAGTTGCCCCATTTGTTCGCTAAAAGCAAATGAAGCTTTGGTTAAGTTACATTCTAATTAAAACTCCGAGCCTTCAGTACTCATTTTAAATTTTTTTGTAATTTTGAATAATTAAATAACAAATTTTAGGAAATCTGATTTAAATAGGAACTTTGACAGTTTAAGCTAAAAAGAAACCTCAATAATGAGAGGGGTAGAATCCTTTTACACATTAATTTGTGCAAATTATTTTGAAGTTTCTTACTATTCTTTATTTTCTGTAGGCAATCTAAGTTAAATAAAGCCTGTAGTGGTAAAAGGAAGAAAGAATTTCCAATATTGACAAACACAGCACTAAATGTTCTGCGTTCCTTTGGTATGTTTTATTCAATCTTACTTATTAACACTATAATTATGGTAGCAATCATTTTGACTGAAAATCCATTTTAACTTAATATAACATTTTTAGTTCTTTATTTATACCTTTGACATGTCCTAATAACTTGAGTATTATATTTGTTCATTTCAAATAATAATTATTTTTTTTCAATGTTATTGTATGCACCTAGAATTACAGCTACCGGTCATTTTGACCTTATCCAGCTAATTATATTTGTCTATTATTTTCATGGACATAATTTGTTTATAATTTTCTGATAGAGCAGGTGAATCTATTTGAAGGTGACTTCTATATTTTGCAGAAGAGGGTGGGAGAGTAAAAACATCTGCTTTAAATTTTTCAGTGAAGTATTCTGGCAGCGCTTGTGCACTTTATCAATTAGAAATACCTCACAATGAACATAAATGCATCTATCATTTCATTTTGGATAGTTTCAATTCTGCCTATGACATCCTAGAATATCTTTTTTGATTAAGAGAAATATTTTAAATTCTGTGCTGCTTTTTTTTTCCTTATCCTAGAAGTATATCCTTTAAAAATATTATCACTAGTGTTGCAATTTGGTCATTTCAGTGGACATCTTTTAATTTTGTCTTAATCTGACACGGGTGTGACTATTTTATTAGTTTAGGCTACAATAACTCTGCTGCCTTGATCATGACTGCATGACATAATGTTCAAGTTTATTTTTCAGTTTGAATCCTGATTACTTGTCAAATCCAACTCCTGTAGCAAAGTTAAAGAGAGTAGAACTAGCTTGTCTTGCTTTTGTTGGGACAAAGAACTCCATCTTTATTATGATATTATAATTAAAAATCACATAATTAATCAAACTCAGTGGGATGTAAATGTGTAGTGATGGAAATATTCAAATATTATCTGGATCATCTTTTTGGGGTTGAAAATTAGAGTGCTTTCTGTAAACATTAACTTGCATGATAGCTGCATGTAGTAGATTTATTACATTGCTCTTTTTTTTTTTTTTTTTTATCAGACTGTGAATAAATATTTGGCATGAATAAAAAAGGGCTAAAAAATCCAAATATGTGGAAAGCATTCTTAATTCTCATTATAAAAATGCAAGTAACACAAATAATCAAAGGTATCGTGAATTTAGCTGCCATATCAATATCAGATCATATTTGCAATTTCCTACTTCTGTGAAAAAATTGTCCCCTCTTTTTACTTTGTTTTTGATGCCTTAGAATAAATGAGACATTGAATGACAAACTTATCTTAAAATGTTTTCAGGAAAATATATGCAGATGATGAGTGTATTGAAACCCATTGCCTTTGATGTTCTCATTTGTATGACACAACTTTTTGATTATTACATGTACTCTGTAAGTATGAGTGTGAATTTTGTTTAAAAATGTTCCATGTACCAATATATATATTTTTTAAAGATTGTACTGTAATTAAATATGCATTACATCTTTAGGGAAAGTATAATTTTAATTTAAAATCTAAGGCATAATAACCAAAACACAGCAATAAATCATTTCTGTTTTAATTTTGTATATGAATAAAAGTAGAAATAATTAATTTTATTGAAATAAAAAAAATAAAGAATACAATTCCCCCCCTGCCACTGAAATTCTGAAAAAAGATTTAATTAAGTGTATACTCCTTTTTTATATAAACTCATTAGAAAATTTCTATATGAATATGTAGCATGGACAAGGGAAAGATATTTACTATATTTTATATTATGCATCATTTTAAAATTGTACAAATTTTAAAAACAGCCTTTTTAAAACTTTTTTAAATATGTTTGTCTACTAATCTTGAAATGAATAATTTATTATTATCACATATTGTTCCACTTTCATCATTTTTTAGTGACTGAAAAGTGAGGATTTTTTAGACAAAATTGAATTGATCAAATTAAAATAAATTTTCATCAGTAATTTTTCTGTGAAATAAATGTTTCTGAGCAGTGTTGCTGACTTAAGTTGTTTGATATTCAAATAAAAATTTTTAAGGCAATCCTGATGTGTATATTGTATTGCTGTGAAGCTTTATTCAACTATTTTAATTTTACTGTATGTATTTTACAGGTTTATATTTTTTTTGCAAAAGAAATGGTAAGCACTTTTATAATTTTCTAAAGTTCTAGATTTGCATTATTTCTCATGTTTATAAATATTAATAATAAATTGCTTGAATTTAATGTTTGTCATGTTTCTATTCCTATAGCATTATAATGACATGAGACATTTTTCTCTTAAGTTAAAACGATACTTGTTTTTATTTTAAAAATTAATAATTGTAGAAAAGTATTTTTAACTGATGAAATTATCAAAATATTGTTAATATTAATTTTTTAAAAAATAATTCTAAAATTTTTTGGTTTAACCCTCTAAGCGGTCTGCACTTAAAGTCTTGCCATTCTGGAGATGCTTCAAAAATGCACTGCACATATTTTTTTGCTTTCAGGTGGGGTTCTCAAAAGCGGTTGAGCCGTATTTTTAAGAATGCGGCTCGGCCGCTTTTGGGAATCTTGAAGGCAGAAAAAGCATCTCTGGAATGATGGAATTTTACGTGCAGACCGCTTGGAGGGTTAAAATGTTTTTGATATTTAAAAAATGCATTTTTCTGTATGATTCAGTTATATATTTTTATTTATACAAAGCAAAAATTTAGCTTCTCCTTCTCCTTGATTTTTTTTTTCATATTTGTTTTTGATGTGTAACATCTTTCCTCTCGGTTGCTGGATATTTGTTGGGAGTGATTTTGTAAAAAGGGACGGATGTGTGTAACAGGATGTGACGTAAGCTTGCGCTACTTAATTTGACTAATGAGAGTGCGTGGCTGTGTCTTTTCGCTACCCTTGCATGGGGGTCCAACTCTAGTAGCCATCAAGCACTCGAGCGCTTGACTCTAAATCCGTTAGTTATGATATTGGGGGGCATAAGTGCAGCAGAATGCTTATTTGAAAATGGACAGTGATTTCAGTGGTCATATACATTTCTTTGAATCAAATGGTTAAAAAAAATTAAAGATTTCCTGCATTTTGTACTTTTACCATATAAGGAAGGTGGTTCTGCTCCTTTAAAAAAATTATCACTCACTTCCCTTAATTTTGAGTGGTGATTTTAACTTTAACTTCAGTTTGCCAAAAGCTGAGCCGCTCATAGCTTTTATGATTGATGAACTCAAGTTCGAAATGAACACAAGTTAGAATGTTTCGACTGCTAACAGTGGTACTGTTATTGATGCTGTTTTTCAACGGTTTTTAAATACTTTGAAATCACAATCATAAGTCTATTGTCTCTGCTCTTCCCCAAATTGAATAAGAATAATTATTTTTGATAGAATATTGCATTACTCCTTTGTTAATTAAATACGATTTTCATTAAAGATATAATTATTCGATAGAAAATTATTTCCAATCATACCCGATTCATATTTTTTTCAAGAAAAAAGTTAATATTGCGTATTTACCACAATAACATGTCAGATGTTACACATCATATGCAACTACTGTAAGACTCGTTTCTTTTTCTTATTCCCTTTTGCTTTTCTTCTCTAGTCAACACCTGTGGTCAGCAAGCAATGAGTAAATGTGCCACATATTAGATATACTGTAGTAATATAGGTTCTTAACATCTTTACCTTAATCTATCTTTGACAACATTAAGAAGCAAAAAGGCCCTTTATATATTTACAAACGTTTTTTTAGATCAATAAAGCACAATTTTTATTGATTAATAATTATTTGGTATAAAAATGACAAATATGGCCCTTGTGACAATAAAACCATCTTTTCGTCAATTTTTTTTAAAACTAAAGAATTTGAATTAAAGGAACTATAATATATCAACTTTTAAAAATGGGAAACAAAAGAAAAATATCTTTTGATACAAAAAAATTAAGTTTTATAAATAAAAAAGACATACAATATCAGCAAGTTTAATTTTATAATGTGCTACCACCAACAAATCCTTTACGTGTTATAGGTTGCTGATCACTAGTTCATTCTTGAATTTTCAAAGTTATTAAGAAATTCCTATCTTCGATTTTTATTTGAAATGGTAGTACAACTTGTTATGTAATAATAATACAATGATAATTCTCTTTCTCCATATCTTTATTTGATATTCTGGATATTCTGCTATCCCATACATTATAGGATTTTATCTCCCTTATCTAATGTAGCCATTTTAAAAGGACATTCGTTTCATTTTTCAGTGTTTTACATCCTAATTGAAACTTTGTATTTCTAAATATTTAATTTTATATTAATTATACGGAATATAAAGGAAGCTCTAACTCATGTTCTATAATAAAGTGTTTTGTTTTGTCTCATTGAATTTTTTATTGAGATTTTTATCCTTTAGAGTGATTTGACTGAAAATGTTTTGAGCAACAAATTGAAGACAACCTTGAAAAGAATTAGAGAAAATTTGATGTTTGAAGAAGAAACTGAAGCTTTTGATAATCGAAATAAAGTAATGTCTTAAATTTCCTAATTTATTATAATTTAGATTTTAAATCTGTGGTTTATTTTTAGAAGTATTCATTTTTCATATTTGATAAAGAATGTAAGGGCTGATATTTTCTACGAAATACAAACATAATGAAATTCAAGTATTCATTATTCACTCATTAATGACGTAAAAAAATATTTCATTGCTTCTTTAAAATTTTTTACAAATGCATGCTCTGAAATTGTGAATTTTTTGATTATTAGAAATAATAAAGTGACATTATACAAAGTCTTCCAATAAAGTAAGAGAACTGACTCAAAAAAAATATTTATTAATAATTTATGGCAAATCTGTCATTTGTCTCTTTCTCACATTGGCCTATTTGTATTTTCAGTTATTTTGTGACAAACTGTTTCAAAACTGCTACATTTTCTTAACAGGCCTCCAGTGACTCAAAATATATTCCTCTGAATATGGATTTTATTTTGGGGGGTAGGAAGAGTCTCAGAGAGGACTAAAGGAGAATAAGAAGAATGTTTCACAATTAGTTTTTGAACTAAAATCTGCTTCAGAGAGACCACTGTATACGAATTAGGATTATCTTGATTCAGAATCATATGGGTACAAATGTTTTTTTGTTCAGATCCTCCAACAAAATGTTCAACTCAATGTCTTTATCAATACTACTAGTTTTGGATATCATTTAGACATACAGTTGACGGACACCTTAAACCATCTATCTGGCTGATAATTTTTGCATTTTTAGACTTTTGGTGGTTTATTTATTTTCTTAGCTTTATTAAAAGCTGCAAATTCAATTCACATTTTCAATTTTAAAAGTATACATTTTCTTGGCAATAAAGATTAAATACAAACATACTTAGTCACAGCTGGTGAAACTCTGAGGAACTCAATAGTGACGTGGTTTTCTCAACAGGGGCTCAGACATATCTAAAGTCTCTTCTAGGCAATAATTTGACTCTCATTTGGTTCATAGGAAGTTACAAAGCTTATCTTTTATATACATATATAAACACATCTTATATAATTTTTTTCATACAAATTTGTTCTTATTTAAGTTTAGTACTTTGCTACAAAGTCCATTGCAAATCATTACTGAATAACAGGTATATGTTCATTTGTAAACTAGAAAGCAAAAATTATTAACCAATCTGAACTGGATTGATTTTTTTTTATAGTTTCTGTTATTTGATTACTGAATGAGTCCTATTTTATATTTTGAAGTCTATTTATTTATAAATCGGAAACAAAGCAGGAATAAAATCCTTGAATATGTATCAAGAGTAACTTAACTCTGTTGTTGAGTAAACCATATGAAAACATTTTTAAGTACATTTTGGTATAAAATTTTCATGCTAATCGAAAAAGCTGCACTAAGCAAAAATTAATTTATATCTTATTATTTTCAATGTTTATTTTTGTTTTACATTTTTACATAGCCTTAATTCCATAAAATTAATGTGGTGAAATTTAACACAGCAATAGCAGCCAAAATAGCAGCTTGTGAAAAAAAAGAGTTCCAGAAGCTGAAGGGGAGGCAATTGAGAATAAGAATCCTTTCTAATTTGCACACATTTCTTGTTCTGTGTTTGAGGTAAACCTTGAAACTGTTAAACCATTTTTTTCCTTCATATATGAAACTTGAATTGTATTAATACTATGAAATTAGATATAACATACAACTTGCTTGGAATGGCAAAGAAAAGTTTTTAGAGCAATGTAAGGAAGGTTGCATCCTGTTTAATGAAAAAAGTTATTCAATTCTATTTGGCATTCACCTCTACTACTTATTGTTGTATTTTGAGCACAGTATGTTTCCTTTATGTATTACAGGATAAAATTCCACCCCCTAAGTTATCTGTTGTTGTGAACTTGAAAAAAGTAGAAGATTTATATGGATTAGCAGAAAGAGTAGCTGCTGCTGAATCTTTGTAAGTCATTTTTCAATTATTCTTACTTTTTTGGGAAATTCTCATTTATTATCTTTGCGCTTTAATTATTGAGTGATAATGTTTAAAGAATAAGGTGTTATTACATGATCTCTCTCACTGTTTAATTTCTCAAAACATTTTTTTTTAGATGATATTTTAATACTTATTAACTTAAATGTTTAAAAAAAGAAAAAATGAAAAACTAAATATGAAACTGAAAATTTAAAATTAATTTCAAATAATTTGAAGAGATTATTTAAAAAAATAAATAAAAACATGTATTTAAATATTGAAGTAAGCAAGTCGATTTGAGCTCACATTTAGAGTTCCAGTTGTTTCTATCATTCTAGGGTATTCCTTGCAGAGCAATTTGAACTACTGCATCCTCATCTGGAGCTCTTAATTCCTTCCACTAAAAGAGCTTTTCTTCAACAATTTTGCTCTCAGGTAAAAATAAAATCAATATCTGATTTTTTATAATCAATAGGATCAGCTAAAGAGGATTCAATATGGATCCTCTAAACTTATTTGTAAGTTTCTTCATTACTTAAGTTCTCCCACTAAATTTCTAATGATGCAGAATTTAATTGAATTAATTCACTAAAATGTCAACAAATGGAAGACTAAAATTTTGTTTCTTGTACCAAGAATTCTAACTGCTAAGAAACACTTTCCTACTTGTCATTTTTATTTACCATTACTAAAAGATTTACATATAATTTCTAACAACTTGTTTAATTCAATTAATTGATTAATTGTTTAATTTAATTAGACAATAATTTATAAGTCTAAGCAAAAAATACTCTAAATTCTATTATTTTAATTCTGTATTTATATTATCTTCATTTAATATTAATAAATAGAACTTAAATTACTTTTTTTCAGTAACTTAAATATAAGTACTTTTGTTTCATATTGTGACCACAATCAAATAGAAGTTGTATGTTTTCATGCAGATAACTCATTTCTGTTTGATTTTCTTCCTCCTTTTTATTTATTTATTTAATTTCATTTCTGTTTGGTTTGTTTACTTTTAACAAGTAGTTTCCATTCAAACTGAGAACCTGTACATTTATTGAATGTTACTCATTTCAGAGGATACTTAATAAATAAGCCAATATATTAAAGCATTCTTTTTTTCCCTCATTTTAGGTAATATCTAAATATAAGAGTAAAAGCAACTGTTTGAATTTTTATCTTTTTAATCACTTATGAATTTATCTTTAACATTTCATTTTTTTCTAGACTGTTAGTCAAGCCTCTGAGCTGCGTCGCCCTGTTTATATGGCAGTTGCTGCAAGAACAATTGACTATGAACAGATCATTGTTCTAATGAGTGCTGTCAAATGGGATGTCAATGAAATCATGTCGCAACACAGCAGCTATGTTGACATTTTACTGAGAGTAAGTATGTTCGAAAAAATAGTTTTAAAGATGTCATTTTTTAAAAATTGAATTTATGTAATTATTGAGAATCTTGGTAAAAACTGATGCACCTAAAAATGCTTCAAAAATATTTTAATGCTTTCAAATAATCTAAAAATTACATGCATAAATTTATAACAATTTTATATTAATATTCAGTGTTGCAATATCTCTTAGTTATTATCACAAAAATTCTTGTATGTGAGCAATTGCCATGAAAAAATATAATTACAATTATTAAATTTTAAAAATCTTGAAAATTGTTTAAAAATTACTATGAAGTTCTTGTTATGACCTTAAAATTTCATAAAGAAAATTAAGTATCTATGCATTAACCTCCTTGCCATTGACAATCTTATGCAAATTTCAACAAATGTTTGTTTGCATTGGAAAATATTTAGCAATTCTCCTTAAAATGATATCTAATAAATTGCCATAACTTGTAAAATCTTTGGCAATCAATCTCTGGTATGGGGTTATAATATACAAGTGTTTAAAAATTAAATTTTAAAATGTTATATGTATGCATATCTAACAGCATGAAAACGCTGCAATGGTGATAGAATTAACAAATGTTCCTGTTTTGAATATGGCATAGTTAATACAGTTTCTAAAGAAAATTTCAAATAAAAAATGCAAAATTTCTCCTTTTATTCTGCAACATATTTCTTTCTCAGGAACTGCAAGTATTCAGCATGAGACTGTCTGAAGTGTCTAGAAAAATTCCTGTTCCCAGAGAAGCTTACGACCTCTTATGGGAGCATTGCATTCGATTAGCCAACCATTCTTTTATTGAAGGGTGAGTGTACACCAAGGTATGCTGCTGAATCAAACCTTATGAATGCTTAATGGCTACATTATTTTTGCTATTGGGATTGATTAAATCTGTTCAAGGCTCATATTCTAAGCATTTTTTTTTTCATGTAAAAAAATGCCGCAGCATTAGTAGTATATTTTGATTTTCTATTTTATAATTATACTACTTATTTTTGTGTAAACACTCCTCTTTTTTTTAAAAAAAATTCCATATTTTGTCTTTTAACACTGTTTGAAAAAAAAATTGTGTATTTTAAAACACTAAAATGTTTTAAGGATGTAACTACAATAAATTGATACATATGTTACAAATATCTATAAAAACTGAGTTATTTTTCACTAAAAATTCACTTTTATATTAAAAATGGGTTTCAAGTTTATTTCTGACCATTGTTTCTCAACCATTTTTGGTTGATAGACAAGTACTTTTTTTAACAAAAGTTTACCCCTAGGTATTAAAAAACTACTATTTAAACTGTTACATTTTTATTATCATTTGCATGCAATAATATTAAAATGTAAGGATAAATAAATATTATTTATAAGTAAATAAACCTTTGAGTAAAGTCTCAGGAAGTTATAAAAAACGATTGCAAAATGATCACATAGAAAAAAAATTGTTTCTCTGATTAGCATTAAATTAACTATCAATAATTTTTGTTTATTTGGTGTTTCATGTTAATGAGATTTCAGCTGTTATTTTTCAATTGTGGGCTGTACACTGATAAAAACAAATGGAGGAGCTTTATTTTTAAAAAAAAAGAGCGAAATAACTAACACATAACACGCAAATAAAGTATCAAATGATTGCTAATCTCTTTGCAGACAACTCTGCCACACAGTAACCTCTTAAGGCAGTAACGCTGTGATCCACTTTGTGTAGAGGTACCTCACTTGCTCACTGAAGCTTGTAGAGTAAGGACATTTTGAAACATCATATCTTAGCTCAATCATTGTTGTTTTAATTTCTTTCTTTACCTATCATTAATATGGTCAGTCATCATCTAGATGTTGCCAAAGATGACAGATAGTTAGAAAATTTGAGGTGGGTCAATCAAATGCTACCTGCTGCTGGGCTATTATTTGAGACTTCTGGCTAAAAGGGATAGATCTGTGACAACAACACAACTGTATCACAACCTGTATATTGCAACAGGAACATCTTTTTTACAAATAACAGTCACTTAGGGACTTAATGCAGATGGCCTATAGTCTGCGTCCCTTTGACTGTGAACCACAGAAAAGGTCATCTAGCATGTTGTTGAAAACAACTGTCTTGGTCCAAGGATGATAAAGGGCAGGTTCTCTTCAGTGAGTCGCAATTCAGTCTGGACAGTTACTTGAGATGTGTTCTCATCTGGAGAGAACCCAGAAGTTGATATTGGCCCTCTTATATATTTGAAAAGGATCACTATGGCTGACATGGTCTGATGGTTTGAGTAGGCATCATTGCAGACGGGCATATCAACCTCCATGTGTTCGATAGAGGTGCTCTGACAAGTCAGCAGTACAGGGACAAGATCCTTGCTCCCTAAATCAGACTTTTCTGTTGATAATATGGACCAAATTTCATCTTTATGAACAATAATGCACACTCACACTTGGCTTAGTTGCTGGTAAAATACCTCCAATTGGATGATATTTAATGGAGTGACCTGCAATGTCTCCTGACCTTAATCTCATCGAATTCATATGGGTTGTACTTGGACAGCATAAATGCAGTTGGAAGACCAAAACACCAACAACCATCGATAAGCTCAAGATTGGGTGCTGTTGTCACACTGGGGTTGATATGGATCCTGGTAAACAGTATGAAACACCAATGTGAGAGTTGTGTAGCTGTTAGAGGCGATCATACACCCTATTAGACATGTTTTTCTCTGATTTACAGGGTGTCAGTCAGTTACTGTGCTGGACAATTGACCAGTTTCCTAATTTAGGGTACATGTTGCGCCCATTTTTGTTTTCCCATGTATTGGTCTTACATCAAAAGATATTTTGGCCAAGTCTGTGGTTTTATTAGCTTTGTTAGGTTCCTTTTTATTGCAAAAAAACCATTTGTCCCTTTATTTATTTGCACCAGTGTAAATTAGTCAAGCTAAGTAAGAGCAATGAAACCACTGAAAGATAGTTTCTAAATTTGTTTTTTTACTGTCATTGATGAAAAATCATTATCTCATAAATATGTTTTTGCAAAGAAAGTTAACATTTTCATTGCTTTCTAAAATGGAGATGGATTCATTTTGATCGAAAATTTATGTATAAGTATTTTTTCAAAAATCTAGTTTTTAACATAATATCTGAACTACAGATTTTCTTTAATTCTTTGTTTTTTTTTCTGCAAGCAAAAGAACTTGGGTAAAGACTGAAAAAAAAACGTGGAGCTAATACTTCTAACTATCTTGAACAGTATGCAGATTTAAAAGTTTGTATTACCACAAAAAAATACACTTCACTAAAATTTTTGATGTTCATGAATTTAAAAAAGAAAAACATTGTTAAAAGATAGTATAAATAGTTCACACTTAAGTTATTAAAAATTGTTTCACAAAAATGAATATTGTGAATTTATTTCTTAAAAGATTCTCACAGGCCAAAAAATGTACAAATGGAGGTCGTGCACTCATGCAACTAGACTACCAACAATTTCTGAGCAAAGTGGAAAGGCTGACTGAGCTGCAACCCCTACCGGGTAAGGAAGTGGTTGAGAGTTACATAAAAGCTTACTATATGCTAGAATCAAATCTAGAGCAGTGGATTCGATCCCACAAAGTAAGTTTCTTGTTGGAATTTATTAATATTGCCTTATATCACACACACACATGGTCAATTTAATCATAATTAGAAGATAAAAATCAATGCAGAGTTCTGAATTTCACATCATAACTTTAATTGCAAACATGTGGTGTATCATGATTTGTCCTGTTTCCTCTAAAGATCCACTATATAGAGGGGCTAATGTTTTTTTTTTTTTTTAATTCTTCACACAATCTCCTCACAATGACAGGTTGTGGAAGTAAGGAGAGTGGGGTGCCAAATCTGATGTCTTCATCACTTGCCCATGATTCAAAATAATGAGATATGTTGCCAATTATATTAATGTTACTTTGAAGTGTGAAATTAATAAGTAGCTGATGGATCCACATTATATCTTGCTTTGACCACATGTAACTCCCATGTTGCTGTTTGACAAAATAGCGGCAAAAAAGAAATGACATATTAGTTAGCAGACCAACATTTTTTTAATGGTAATACATGAATGCAAATCACAATTTCATATTTTATCATAATGCATTTATTCTATAAAAGGAAAATTGTTCTAAGTATCATTTTTTAAATTCCCTTTCAGTTAAAGGTACAATTTTTATTTTACTTTTACAATTACAGAATATTGGAATTATGTGTTATGGCAATTTTCACTCAGTGGACATACTAAAATCTTTCAATAAAAATGAAGACAAATTTTGTAGTGTTTTTTTCTGTTCAATTTTATTTGCTATTTCAAAACAGACTCAAGATTTGATTTTCTATCAGAATTAGCATGGTGGTATATGATCTAAGAGAAATAGGTGGAGTTAATATGTTTCTGAGAATTTTTGATTTTGCAGTATGCTTTAATAAAAGTTGTAGTCGAAAATTCTGTCAAAAAGAGAAAAATAAAATCTGAGAATCAGATTATTAA
>BMAV01027077.1:0-27633 GCA_019973955.1 Trichonephila inaurata madagascariensis
CTGATACCCTTAATGAGTTTTGATACATGTTTTACAATTAAAACACAAAAGATAAGACAATTTAAAATAATATTAGAACAAGTACTTTGAAATGTAAATGTTTGCTTTCATCTTTACTACATCAAACAATTCAGTTTTACATTTTATTGTTCAAAGTTTAAGTAAACTTTAGAGGTAAACAATTTTAATTGTGAAAGTACATTCACTCAGTCAATGTTTGAAATAAGCGAAGATTAGTACTTTAAATTAAATTTGTCTCGAATCTTCATTACTAATCACCACTTTCAATACATTGAGAAGAATTAGGTACATATACTTAAATGAAATTTAATTACCTAAATATTTCTACGAAATTAATGAATCCGTTAGAAACTAAATAGAGTTCATAAGAGTGGCAAAGAATGTTTATTTTAACTGCTCACTGAAACATTAGCTGTTTAGTTTCCATTGTTAGTTTTAATCATCATTAGTTAATCATTTGTTAGTTTTTAAAATGCTTGTATTTGTGCCATGGCTAATAATGTCAGACAAATGATTGAATGCTTTGTAAATATAAGGTACATTAAATTGGTGTAGATATCTGTACTAAAATAAAGACGCTAATCCTAACACAATTAGTCTTTGATGACTTTGAATGATTTGTCCGTAACAAATCCATTAGTCAAATACATTGTGAATAAAATTAGAGAAATCTCTCATCCAATCTAAAGAACTCAAATCAAATTCCTCACAAATGTTCTGAAAAGTATTCGGAAAACAAACGTTTTGTTCCAACCGTGGACAAAAGACAACGGTTCTGAAATAACTTAATAATGGCAACTTAAGCGTAACGTAAATTTTCCAATAATGGCTGTAGACAAATGCAGAACCAGTAAAATGTCTGAATTCACTTTAATTCGAGAAGCAGTTTCGACTGGGAACAAAAGAATTCATAGCAACGTGAGTTGAAAAATTTACCAATTACGACACACCGTTTCTTAAAATTCCCCTTTCTAAGAGAACAAGAAAGGGGGAAAAAATCTAAAGCGTTACACGCTTTTCGAAATTTATTCTGAGAGTAAAGAAGAACAGAAAAAAAAGCGTCTTTTGAGTTAGATCAAAGCGCTATTTCTTTAAAATCAAAGCCGTGGTATATTCAATTAAATTATAGTCTTCCTGATTTAGAGGGATTTTTGTTTCCTCTTCACGGTACAGTTACAGTGCAAATTGCAGTTCAGCTAATGTCGCTACTTATAAATTAGTTTCACTGCGAGCGTTCATTCAAGGAATTGATCAAAAAAGCCCAGAGCTAGAGTGCTGTGATAATTGGGATTGGGTGGTAGCTTAGATTTGTGTGTTTAGTGAACGGAATGCTTCAGACACCCTTTCACGCTAAAAATATTTTTGCTTGTAATATAAATGAATTACACGAAGAAGATTTAGAGTGAAGTTCGGTGTGTAGGCAATGTTTACTTATTTAAGAGAAATGTTATTGAAAAGTCAAAAACGTTTTTATTTGAGTTGTCAAAGAGTGTTTGAATTCAATTAATGTGTAGGTAGGGATTTTGATTTCATGCTTGAATGATCAAAGACTCGGAAAATCAATCTAATACCATTCTTTATATTTAAATATTGCTCATGAAAGAATTTGTAAAAGTAAAGTAACACTGCATATCATTTCCATCTAAGAGTTCCTTAAAAAGTTGTGTAAATATATGTTTCAGTAGTTTAAATAAATTAAAACGGAAAATTGCAAATTTCTCTTGATAAGAGACCTTTAAGTTTACTCATGAAATAATAAAAAAAAACCATATTTCTTAATTATAATTACATATTTTTAGAGAAAGATAGAAATATGCCTAGGAATTAACACGATTTATAAAAAGTAGTGCTTTTAAATTTTATTTTTATTTAGTTATTTGAATTTATTTTATATATGATTAACATACCAAATCAAAAGTTTATATCTTTTTAGAGCTTCACACATATAATGGGATCAAAAAATTTTTTAAAAAATTATAAATTGCTTCTTTAACCTGTAGAGAATACGGTAATAAAGTATTTCTTTTTTTAAAATTCGAAGTGATTATAAAGAAGGTGTTAGAAGAGCAGCTGTTTGGAGCGCTGAGTTGGCAATCGAAGGCTATGCCTAATGT
Organism: Trichonephila inaurata madagascariensis; assembly: GCA_019973955.1. Lineage (NCBI taxonomy): Eukaryota > Metazoa > Arthropoda > Arachnida > Araneae > Nephilidae > Trichonephila > Trichonephila inaurata. The sequence goes on from BMAV01027077.1 coordinate 2,136, forward strand.
GTACAGTCAGCTTGATACCACTGGCCCTTCTATGCAAATATACTTTCATACAAGTATAGAAAAGTTTGTAGAGGTTTAAATGGAAATACCTATAGTTATTGAATATTTCGTCGAACTTGTTTTAGTATTGACTTAGCTTCAAAGACCATCGCCGATTGAGGGTAAGTTAAGATTTTCATTGTTTTAATTGAACTGGAAACTTTAAACGCTTTTGTCACAAGACTGTGTTTTTCATACTTTCCTCCATCATGTCTCAAGAACGGTTTGACCAAATAACTTCAAAATTTATAGGGTAGTTTCAGCACATATATACACACTAAATGGAAAACGATCATTCCAAATTTCAAAATATTTCTATTTTTTATAACAAACATATAAAAATAAATTCATGAAAATGTAAAAAAATGTAATCACGTAGGAAAATGCGTTAAAATGAATAATTTTTTGAATATTTAATGTCACCTAAATTAGAAATGCATATAAAATTGTCTTAAAAATATTACTAGAGTAAAAAACTAGTTAAATGCAATTGTTTGAAAGAAAATGAAGAAAGAATGATATATATTCAAAGCATCCTCCTTTTTCGGTTGATTGATTGAGTATTAACGTCACACTGTTCAATTACACGAGGGCTTTTGGTGACGGACCACGTAATTTTGAACCATGGTCAAGGGACGTGGACGACACCTGAGCTGGCACCCCCTCTCCATACTACCACACCAACGGGAGGACGTTTCAGCTCTCGACAGATTTAACGTGCATCGCTGCCCTGCACGGCAGGTCTTTAGTGGTAATGGGCTCGAACTCATGACGGTCCGATACTTATACCACTCGGCTACCGCGGCCGTCCCTCCTTTTTTGGAAAATGCTTCTTTAAAAAAAATATTATTTTTATTATATATATATATATATATATATATATAACTTCTCTCCGGAGTCTCAACTACAATATTTGAAAAATTCACATTATTTTCAGAGTTACGATCAATTGAAGTAATGGCCTATGTTTTTTTGTTAAAAATTCTCTATTCTGATGGGGAAAAAATATGAATAAATCCACTTCTAAAAAATAAATTTCAAAAACCCTACTTCATATAGGAGTCTTAGCTATATAATGGTAAAATATTATTACAGAATGATTTTCCATAAAAGGAGAATGTTTTGAAAACATCTCATTCTTTCTTTACCTTTGCCATTATTTTTCGCAGTCTTATTTTTCACCGCCCCCACTTATACAATAACAATGTTTATTGAATGCAATAATAATGCACTTTGATAAAACTACATTACGCGAATATAATTATAAACTGTACAAATTATCAAGATAAGTATTAAATTTTGTATATAATTGTGTATGTGACAAGCCCATGGGAGTCGCTAGTAATTTTTAAACTTGTTTTTAATTTAGTATTGCTAAATTAATTACGAAATACATTGTGTAGTACTTATACATTTATAACTATACCAGTGTAAAAGAGTATTTTATTTTTGTTACTTCAGAACACATTTTTTTTTGATTCCTTTGAATAAATTTTAATTATTATTTTAATTTTTTTTTATTTTGGACTTTTCAAATTGCTCGCGCCTCCCACATAAGGTTATCACGCCCCTAGGGGGCGCACCCAGCAGTTTGAGAAATGCTGCGCTATATAATTAGTTCCCCTTATCTAGGTAACTCTTTTATTCATTTACTATTATTTAAAGCATATCTCTTGATTCGCAAATGATCTTTCGGGCAATAATATCGATTTGGCAGAGGAACTACACTGACACACTGACTATTACACTGACTTTAGTAGTAAGGATTTGAAAGACACAGCAAAAAGTGCAGCACCAACTTTGGTTAACGGAATGTCGACCCTCCGACATCAAAATCTATCCACCAATGAGAAAGAACTTTATAGGAGACTGGAACTTTAGAATCTTAAACTGGAAAGTATCCTTACGTTTTCGTGATAAAAGACACTATTGACAGTGTTAGTGACTCATTTTCTAGGAGTTCTGTTAACTGTACTATCACAGGCGTAGCTAGCTCTAGGGGGGGGGGGGCTGAATCAAAACTCCTTAGGGGCCCTCTTTTAGATATGGGAGTCCTCTTAGTGGGACTGTATTTACACATGTTGGGGTCCCTGTAGCTTGGGGGTCCCGTATCATTGATACGGCGTTAGCTACGCCCCTGTGTACTATGCAAACCAGTAACGACATTCTATTCTGTTCGAACACATCTCTGTACACGCGGGAATGATTTAAATGTCGTTAACCAAAGGAGCACTGTATCTTTTCTTGTTGAGTCTACATCTTTACTAATGAAGCTACTGTAACAAGTTAATCGTCTGCAATTGCCGAATAATGCGTGCACATACGGCTTATTGGACAAGACCAAACATTATCTGAGGAGTTTCCAATCCAAGGATGAAAATTTTTTTAAATTCTAATGCGTACTTCCGTAATAATAAGCCATTACTTTTGGATACTTTAAGGCCAGACACCTGTATGTATATATATCCTCACAGCTGCAGGGGAATCGTACGATATGCCTGGTTTTTTTTTTTTTTTTTTTTTTTTTTTTTTTTTTTTTTTCGCCACAAAATTTGGTTATCCTTTCTTCGGTGTTGTACCGCCTGCAAAAACATTGTCGATTGTTGTTTTGAACACTTATGACAATCACACGTCATTAAATGATTTGCAATTTAATCGTTTCGAGTGTTTTTGTTTTGAATAACAACATCACCTACAGCTTTAACGTTTAAATTCCGACAATACAGTCTTTGATAAAAGATGTTTGTTTGAATGTGTACTATCGTTTCGTAAAGCTCTGGCCATCTTTTAGTAAACAATTTGTACACTTCATCAAAAGTATCAACTTCCTCAAAGTATCATAATGTTCTATTCCAGCTAAAACATATACTACATGAAGGAATTTAAATCTATATTCATTGTGATTAAGTATTGCTTAATGAAAAACAAAGTTAGGCTACAAAGTAATAGTTCCTGAAAGAGTAATGCTCATTTTCAAAGCATTAATGTTTTATCAACATTTCTCTGGCTTTTTACATGCACCTAATATTATAAATTATTTCTAAATGTCAGAAACATTCAAATGCCTTGCTCTTTGGCTCTTGAAAGTTAGATTTCAATAGTAATATAATTTTATGGAGCTTCCTTTAACTAATGTAACGTTTCATCGTTAATTATGATATGGGATAAATTTAGCTTTTCTTTAAAAAGAAACCTAAAAATAGTTGTGACCATATAAATTCCTGTTCTTTAAGGTCCAATAAAATACATTTAAATAAAGTTATCACAAAAATGTTAGAACAATGTCTTAGTGGTAGCGTATCGCACTTCCACACCACTGGTCCGGGTTTCTATCCACGGGCTGGGGATGCTCGACTCAGACTAGACTTCATCTCTTCAGTAGATAGATAAATGAGTGCCAATATTGCTTTAGGACTAAACACTGGGGGTTTCGATTCAAACTGACCACCTGATCGCGACATCTGCCCATGCACTTTAGCGCCCAAGGTCATGTATACTGAAAGGAATGCAATAGGCCTTGGCCCTCACGGGCTGTTGCGCCACTGAGTTAAGTTATATATATATATATATATATATATATATATATTAATATAAAATAACAATGAAGAAGTACTAGAACCTACAGTGCTAAAGCAGGAAGAAATTGGAATTCACCAGACATAACAAATGTAGATACAAAAAAGTCTTTGGACTAAACTGGAGACCTATTATGATTTCTAAAGCTGTCGCTGAATTAGGCCAGCGAATTAGGGTTAGCAATGCTTTACGGATCCTACCTTCCCCGTTCAGCAGAAACTTTCGACATAATAGGAAAAAAATTAGAATATATATATATATATATATATATATATTCTAAATTCGCAAATATGTCGTTAGTTAAGTTTGTGAGGGATTACTCCCGCTCTCTTGCCAGTCTAGATGTGTGGGAGGAAGGGAAGGAATACCAGACATATTCAAAATCAACTTATTTATTGATGCACCAAATTAACAGCACTGATTCACTTAAATTCAAGAAGAGAATATCTCAATAGGAACAATACAAGTGGAACTACAGCGAGATGCACGAATTATACGAAAACTATGAATATCGGCTACTTTAATTTACGATCAATTCAATTATCACAATTAGCCTATCTTCACTTTAAATCTTCGTCTTTTTAATATTTGAAATAGTCAATAATCTGTAGTGATACCTGATTAGTAGTAATCTCATCTGACATCTGGTATTTTTCTCTCCTTTTCCTCGCGCTAACTAGAAACCCTGACTATATATAGTAGATTTTATTTGAATTCCCCAGTTTCTTCTTCAAAAGGGTTGATTGTAAATAAATGCAAATGATAGCCCAAGTGTTTCCCAAGAGGATTAGCGGAAGTTACATGAATAGATCCGTCACAAGTTTTTTAAAATTTCTCAACAAAAACGTTTTTCTTGACCAATGCCTAAGAGAATACTGAAAAGGACTAATACATATAAATATTCGCAAGGAAATCTAATGTTATAAATAAATGCTAATTTTTACTCTACAAATCCATTCTCTAATAAATAAAAGAATGCCATTTTTTTCCAAAATTTAGCACGACAATTAACTGGAAAAAAAATTAACGTATTCCGCTCGTAAATTATAAGCTATAAAATATATAAACAAAGATGAAATTATCTTTCAATGAAAGAGCTAAGATATGACTTATCATCTTTTTCCTTGAAGAGTTTTCAGAAGAACTTCTTATGAAGTTGTATTAAAAAGCGTAAGGAACTGTATCGAAAGGAAAAAATTAAAGAAAGTGTCGATAAAACAGTTGTAAAAGCAGATACGATTCAACTATAACCTTTCAAACGCATGCTTTTGATGTTCCAAATAAAATTCAAAACTCGACCATTTTTAAATTTAAATTCAAAGCGCATAAATATCAAAGGAATGTCTGATAGCGCTTATCGTACGCAGACCCATCAAAGTTTCGTAAAAATAGATGAATATAAAATGGATCGTATACTTTGCTCAAATATGTCTTTCAAATCAAAGTCCATAAAGACGTAAAAGGCCTTAAAATGTAGATCCTTCCGCTGTTTTTGGCATTAAAAACTCACATTGAATTGAGATGGATATTTCTTTTAATGTTATTTTTATGATGTACATCTAAAGTTCTTCAAAAGTTGAAGTATTTAAATGGAATTTGATTTTTTAAAACTAAAATAAAAACGTCTTTCATGATGGTATAAAGTAAAGTCTTTTGTTCAGTTATCTATATCGTATCAATTAGTCATAAATCAATAATTTAGAATGAGAAGTTTTTTTGAACTTATTAAAGTTATATCACGTCTTATTCATATACCAAATTTAAATAAAAATGTTTTGTTCCATACTTAAAAACATTTTACTCAAAAACAAATATTTGAAGTATAACATGTGTTTCAAATTTGTATTAAAATGTTAAAAAACAATATATAATGTTATATATTAATTATATACAAAGTGTAAACACTATTTATTATACTTTATTAAAAACACGTTATGTATCATTATGTTTAAACTTTTCTGTTCTAATAATAGTGAGCAGTCTTGTAAATTTTATATGGCTTAGGCATATATATATATATATATATATATATATGTACTTGAGGATTTGTCAAGTTAAGATTTTGGTAATAAATTCTCGGTTGTAATATATATTCTATAAGCAAAATATATACAAAATTAGTTTTTGAGCTTCAGTAGCAGTTTTGTATAAAACCTCGATTTCAAGGAAAAATTAAGCCCACGACTTGTTTTTGTACTGTTGTATTGGTATGTATCTATATGAAGTGCCTACATGTAAAATAAAAATGGAGTATTCATACACATGAGCATGCTTGATCAATTTATAACAGCTCTTACAGCCATCACCTGAAAATGTAATAGTTAATTTAATAAAGCCTTCCTCTCGACATATCATCTACAATATCATTCAAGTGAAAATTAACGTGAATTATTACACACACACACACACGATCCTTTAAAACGGAAATATATCCCTAATATATATATATATATATATATATATATATGTTGCTGTGGCTTGGGTCAGCTATTACATATAAAATAATTTATATAAAAGTAGGGTTTAACATGTTTTTTGGCCAGTAATTTTTCCAATTTCTCTTAATAACATTGAACAAAATCCTGTTCAAAGTAATTGATAAAATATCTAAATCAATTACATGAAAAAAGTAGCTTACTTAAAAATTGCATTCAAAACTGCATAGCCCGTGATAAATCTAAGTGCAATAAATAAGTTATTGTCAGATTCTGGACTCAAATACAAATGAAAAGCATGGGAATGGCAAAAGTATGAAACGAATATAAATGAAAAATTAAAACGTATATATAAAGACCACAATTACTATGATTATAAATGTATTTAAATATTTAAAAATAATATTTACGGTAATAATAATAATAAAAAAATATTACGGAATATGTAATTTTATCTGTATGTTGAATATGTAGGTAACTATATTTATCTAAAAGCATGATCAACTAATAATAATAAACTATTAATATTACAAGGAATTTATTCCTTACTATTTAGAATTTCTTTATATATACAAATATAAAAGGGTAAAATCAGTATCAATTAAATTAACTGGGTATTTTGAAATTAAACAGTATTTGATCAAAAAGTATATAGTTATTTATTTTTTTCTGATTTTTTGAAATAAGAAATTTGTTGTGTTGTAGTAATTAATAATAATATTTCTGAATATAAAATTATGCATCAATTTATTATCAATTTCCCAATGAGATACTTTTATAATGTTGAGTTTAAATTCGTCTCTTTTGTCATAAACATTAGTAATTATATCATCCTCTTTTAATTTAATTTATATTCTAAGTGCTATAAAATGTTTCTTAAATGCTTAATGTATACATACATGCACACATATATATATATATGTATAGTATAATTCTCTATAAACGAGAGATGAACATTCAACAATATCAAAATCGAAAAAAACACATAGACAGTAAGCAAACCACACAATGAAGGACACATGAACAATCGAATTTTAAAAAATGGATACTTCAGTATCAGAAACATTGCTGACTTAGGACAGCCTATATATAAAATAATTTATATAAAAAAGTGGGGTTGGACATGCTTCGTGGCTAGCCAACCTTCCTCCTTTATGTTAATAATACTGAGCAAAAAAATGTTGAAATTAATGGACAGTAATATCTAAATCCACTACAACATAGAGGTATCTTACCTAAAAATTGCACTTAAAAATGCAGAATCCGCTCTAAATCTAATTGCAATAAAAAAAGTTATTTCCAGTTTCTGGACCCAAAAGCAGTTCAAAGCGTGTGAATGGTTGAAATGTAGCACTTAACAAAAGTATTAAAAAGAATAAAAATAAAAAAATTAAACAGAGAGTTTATATAAGCTACCATAACTTTAGCGACACTAGTTGTATATGAATAAAATAGTCATAATTAATTTTTAATCTAATATTAGTATAAAAAGGTAACTATAACAAGGAAAAATGATAAATATATAGTAAAAATCTATTATTATTCTAACGAATTTTAATCCTTACTATTTAGAATTCCTTTATTCAAATAACTATTAACAAAATTAATAATATATATATATATATATATATATATTAAAACACATTTCCTTGCAAATACATTTAAAATGGAAATGCAGCCTGTCTATTAGAAAGCGACCTTTTCAACTCTAAAATCCGTTCATTTGAATAAATAGTTACCATTTGAAAATTCACCCAATTATCTCAAATCAAGCCATCCCTCAATTTTCATCAAGGACAATGCCTCATCCTTTCTCTACCAAACACATTCTTTTATTTATTCTATCCCCGTTCACCTCCCAAGACAATTATCTTTCTCAATAACACAAGCCTCTCACTTAGAGATCCCCAAGTGAAATGGGCATGAATGGGAAGGTAACCTGATCAGGGGGTGGCCATGGGAGGTATGATTGGCTTTGTGGTGAAATTGATGAAGTCTTTGCAGTACTCGCTTAATTGGAGTCGAGAAGCCTTAGTGGGGTTCATTGAACATTTAGGTGATAAGACTGGATCAACATTTCTAAGAAAGAGATAACATACATCTCAGAGTTTAATGTTCTGTTTATGTTTAAAGTAATTAACAAATTAAAGGTTTTAATTTCCATGGGGGTCATGTGTAGTTTTTGAATTCCTAGTTGAACATTTCTGTGATTAGGAAAGTAATACTTTGTTATATCGAAAACCTAAATTGATGTAGGTGCATATCAACAAGTTCTAAAATAATTAAGCATTTACAATAAATTCTCACTTACTAAAACACCTATTAAATGAGATGTAGCTTAATTTGAACAGCCATTTAAAAAATTCGTAATAAATAAACGCAGAAAAAATTATCTGATTCAGAGCATGTGAGTATAAATTAAATTCTGCCTCATGTGTGAATATATTAAACGTTTACTTCTTTCTTTTTTCAAAATTCACGTTTTTTTTTTTTACATTATGAACTGTTAACTCCCCTTAACTTCCACAGACGTATATATACGTCTCACTCAATCGGTATGTTAAATATCCATGACGTATATATGCGTCTTTCTAAAATACTATCATTTTCTTTGGGTTTCCATCAGTAAAACTATTCTGAAAGCAGTAAAATGACACTGACAGTGTTTGCGAAGGATTTATGTACTTATTTCAGAAAAATGTTTGATTATTTATGCTTTCCCATTTCCCTTCAATACACCACATACGCCTGTGAAAACGCATACGTCTATGTGAAAAATCATGGCACTGTGAAGCGAATCACGTAACTTTTAGTAGGCAGTTAAGGGGTTAAGTTAGATACCTTGGCTTATTTAATTTATTATTTTGTTTTATTCAAACTTTTTCATTAATCTGAGCAGAGCCACAAGTACTCAAAAATAATAAAAAACTACTATATTATAAATTATTCTAAACTTATTATAATTACTTGTCTTTACTATTACTGAAATTATTTATTTCATTCAATTGTATAGTGATAAATATCTCTCTGTAGCTGAACTTTAAGTAACAATAAGTAAATTTTACATTTAATTTATTTATCTGCAAATTTCTGATATAATCTTCTATTCTTGTATCTTGTCTCTTAAAATATGCATTCATCGTTACATAGCACATTACGTTAATGCATTCCCGTTTGTTAAATATTTTTTTAGTTGATCTACAGTTAACAGCCCCTCAAACGGATGTATTTAATGTTCAGTTACAGATTTATATAAAACTGCATTTATAACTATCTTTATATAACTATCTATATATAACTCTCTATGTATATATATATATAACTATCTATAAATAATTATCTATAAATAATTATCTATATATTACTATCTATATATAACTATATATATATAACTATCTGTAAACAACTGTCTATACATAGTTATCTATATATAACTATCTATATCTATATTCTGTATATAACAGCCCCTGTAAGACCCTCAAACGGTTGTATTTAATGTTTGGTTACAGATTTATAAAATTCTATATATATCTATCTGCACACACACATATAACTAAATTTATATAAATATTTATAATTATTGATTCAATTAAAATATTAATTCTTATACAGAAATATTTCAATCAAAATGATTATATATTGAATTGGAAAATCATGAACGTCAGAGAATTTGAAGTAGTTGAATAATTTTTTTTTTCTAAAATTTAAAAAGCTTTGAAATCTGACCATATAGAGGTGAAAATTTGAAAGATTGTTTCTTCAAGTTATTTAATTTATTTCTAAAATTAAGCGATAAAAAATATATACTTATATTTTATACTCTATAAAATATTCAAAGAAATTATGATTGCACTGTAGTTGGAAATGTAAACAAAAGCTTGTTATATGCTATTTCATATAGTACGGTTATATATATATAAAGTTAAGTGTTAGTTTACATCCCATATTGTGAAGAGTAATTGAAGGAATATTCATAAGGTCAAGGCCACCATCAACAAAGTATTTAGAATTAGGGAATTATAACGGACAAAATATTAATCATAGCGAATTTTTGTTTTCTTCCTCACTCATAGTCTATAGTATGAATTTGCAAACATAACAATAAAAAGAAAAAAACGATAATAAGAGTTTCTGTATAGAGCTATATTTTTTCTAGTTCTTAAGAATAATATGTTTATTTATACTATTTGCTCTGAAAATTATTGTAATAAACGAAAAAGATGGTTTTGTTCAGATATTTCATTATAATTTACTTGTTACAATGTACTTCATTGCAATAAAATCAATACAGCCCAATCTGAATTTGAAACGAGAAGTAAAAACTTAGAAACAATATAATACCATTTGTGAATTGAAAATAGCTGATAAATAAGAGCTTTAAAAATTGGTAACACTCAATATATCCTCAAATTACAAGAAACAAAACATTCGACTGATATTATATTTATGTGAATTCAATTGATTTTCAGTGTCAAAGAGTTAAATCATTCGAAATTACTTAATGTTATAAAATTAAATGTTTGTAATAGTACTTGTGAATATCAAGTATTTATGTATGCAAATTTACAATACCTTTAATACATTTTCTCCGAGTATAACTCGCCATAAAATACAATATTTCAACCCAAATAAAACATTTTTACTGTCTTTCATAAAAAAAAATTAATTCATGCAATGTGATTCATTTTAAGCGAATATCGTTTACTCTCTTTTAATAAATAACGTCACAAACAGCAACATAGATGAAAATAGAAAGATCGTTTGTTTCATAACTATGAAATCACATTACTTAAAATTTTTAAATTAAAAATTACGTTCTTATGTTCATTTTCAACAGTACTTGACATTTTTGAATCATTTTGAAGTTTTGTTTCATTTGCAGTAGGTGCAGATATGACATTTTTTTTATCTCATTTTTGTTGTTCTTACTAGTGTATCTATTGCCTTTAAACTTATATTTACTAGTAGAATTAATTTATATTCTTGCGATTACCCATAACATAAGACAATACAAAATTTAACTAATAAAATTAAAATTTCGCAAAAAAGAATAACAATATTTGGAAAATCAATCAAAATACTCGAGCTAAAAGCTAGTGAAAAGAGATTGAAAATTTTGTAAACACAATCTCTTATTGATAAACTATTGAAAGAAATGTAGTGTTCCCACTAAATTTTAAGACACGAAATTATTTGTATTATTTCCTTAAAAGAATGTTAAAACTGTATTTCCAAAAACCGGCTCCTAAAACTAATTTTTGACAGATTTTAAGCCATTTTAACGCCTACTTCCGGTAGATTAAAGACTCACTTCCGTTTTTTTTAAATTTTATAAAATTGATTATAACTTGACCTCTAGGTAACGTAGAAACAAAACAAAGTATGTTTTGGAAAGCCAAAAGATAGTTCTATTCAATAAAATAAAAAACAAAAAACATGTTTTTTTGACAGAATTGGGCCATTTCAAAGAGCTCGGATACCTTTAATATTAATAGATTTTCAAAAAATAATTCTATGTTAAATTAAATCTAAAATGTAGATCTTTTAAGTTCTATTTACTGATTCATTTCCTGAAGAGATGAAGATACTTAATAATATCCGTGAATAAGATTTGTCTAGTAATAATTTTAACAAATATCTCATTCAACATATATGCATTTTTAAGTTATATAATTGCAATAATATCATTCGGGTAAACATTTTAGCATTTGTATTCCATATTAGATGAGAATTCTACAATAATAAACAACTAAATATCCATACAATAACGTGTCTTCAATATAGTTTCTAACTCGGAAAAAAACCCACCTTATCTACACGCAAAACTAATTTTAAAAAAGAATATATTTATTTGTGATACCTGCTTATATATATATATATACTATAGATTAAATTACATGATAAAAATAATTAACAAAATAAAATTGTAGGAATTTTTTACTAAAATAGGAACCTTGATTAGAAATAAATAAAGAGCCCCAACTTCTCATTTTAGCTTAAAATATGTATTTAATAAAGAAGTGTTAGCGGGCATATTATGTGATATTTAATACTAAATAATATATTGAACAAAGTTAAGGTTTTAATAATATTGAATTTTGAATATGACGAAAAAAAAATATTTATGTATATTATATTATATTTATGTAATATGATTAATAAATTTGATTGCTCCTCGGGTTTAGTTATCAGACTGCATTCTCAGATATTCTCATAAAGTCACATAAGTGTTAAAAGATAAATAAAAGCGATTAACTTTAGAAATATCTGTTTCTTACTCAAACCTCTCACCCTCTCACCCGGGGTTGATGGATCATGAGAATCTCTTATTACACTCTTACCCCACTGCTAGGAGAATTTCTCCTTCCATGGAATTTAGGGTAAGAGAAAGCAAGTTGTAGCCCAGACGTCAGCTAAAATTTATATCGAATGTCTAAAATTTAGACTCTAAATCTACAGTCCAGTCAAAACTAGCTACCTCAGACTATTTAAGCTTCTCTTAGTTCCCGGAAATTCCAGAGAATGATACTTTGTCCCTGGGAATAAAAAAAGTATGAAATTCTTATGATTTCCGGGGTTCCCGGAAAAGAAAATTTCGAAAATTTCTTCACGAAAGCCTAATACATACCCTAAGCTTTATGCTGACAACTCAGAAATCCCTAGCTTATTGTTATTTATTTCGAGTAGTACTAGATTGTACTATAGTGTTACGAATTTTGTGTAAATAGTGTAAATAATTTGTATCTGGATGTGTAAAGCATTTATATTAATCTATGTTATATTTATTTTATGTTGAAATTGTAATATTCACAAGTAAAGGCCGTCCCTTACGCTATAGTGGCGATTCAATGAGAACTTGGCGAAATCTTAGCGATAGAGACAAGTTGGCATCATTTTTGGCAGCCAAGTTGGCATCACTTTTGGGGAGTGTGCTACTTTGGTGACCATGTTGGAGAGTTCGGAATCCTCTGGAATCTTCTAGAAAGTTGTGGATCTCTCCACTGTCACGCTCAATGACACGAGTGGTTATATTTCTAGAAGTTTCTGTTGCGCCTTTAAATAGAGATGCTAGCCGGAACGAGAGTCAGTCTAGATTAAGCCAGCGAATAGTGAGGATTGTTTTGACTAGCGATTAGCTCGGCTGTGCTTGTGAATAATCTTTACTTACGTGTATTTTTAAACATTAGTGATTGTGTTTTATTGCTGTTGAATGTGTGAAGACCTTCGGATATTTACCCTGTGAATATTGCCGCTGAATCCTGTATTTAAAGGATTGGAATTTTTAATAATAAATTCACATCGCTCTTAAAGAACTGTTTATTTTCTTTGTAATTGTTTTGCATAAAATCATCGAACCCGGATCTACGTAACAATAGTAATTGTGTAGTGGTACTTACTCCAAAGAACACTGATTGGCAACGATAAAAAAGTGGTTTGTTGGGTAGCAGGTTAGACTCCATGTACTACCAAACACCCACCATAAAAGGGGTTGTCGAATCAAAGGGTCTCTTAAATTGTTTCTAAAGTATTTTAAAATAAATATTTTTTCAAAAAAAAATGTATGTATGTAACTTTTCATTTCTGAAATACCGTGAATTAAGCACAACATATTAAATAAATAATAATAAATTATTTAATGAGTATAAACTAATATCAAAAATCTGGATAAATTTATTACTAAAACGAAAGTTTCTTAAAGGATTGAGATTATGAAACAAGCTTTGTGTGAATGTCATTTATAATTTAAACTTTAAACTAAGAGTTTTAGTTTAACTTACCAAATTAAACTAAGAATAATTTGGTAATAATTGAACAGGGTTGATTGCTTGTAATATCGAGCAAGTAGCCCCACATCTTGTTTTTAGTAATTATCTTAACTATTCTAGTTTCCTTAACTGTCTAGTCTGGTTTCTTTGTTAGGTTCCTCTTCGATGGCTCATTAATGGATCGATCCTTTGTATTTTGGTTTCATTTTATTTTTATAGTATAGTATTTTTCTATCATATTAAGTTCAATCTTTAGATATATATAAATATCTTATAACTAGTACTAATAGTAAATATTTATATACATTCTTTGATAATTTAAATTTATTCGTTTTTAAGTAGTACTCAATACAAAAAATAATAAATTTAAATAATGTTATGTATTATGTTTATTTGCATTATATATGAATTGTTATATATATATATATATACTCTATTAGTATTACACAACACTTTAAGAAACGCTGTATATTTGCATACGCATGCAATTTAAAGGGGCATTCTGATTTCAAAACTTTTGTTCAAAATTTTAGGTCTGATATGTATTTAGATTTAAAGAATTTTATTTGGAGTGTTCTGAGTGTTTATCACAAACGGACAGAAAACCTATGATTTTATAAATTTTACACGAATTTTTCTCAGAATTTAATTTTTGTGGGTGGCAATGTTTGTTGTACTTTTAAGCAGTGCTAACCAGCCTTTTTATTGCTTCGGTTCGGTCAACATTTGATAATTTTACCATATTCCGCTGAGTGGGAGGGGGAGAGAGTAACGTTGATTGCTTTTATTTTAAAATGTTTCGATTTAATAATTTTAAGTTAATTTGTATTCAAATTTTCTTTCAGAACAAAATACAATTACACCAAAAAATGAATATAAATTGATTTAACACAAAAGATAAAGTAATTCCCATTGAAAATCGCAAAAACTCGAGAGAAATACAGCACAAAAATAAAATAGAATTAATTTTATGTATCTTGATCGGTCTGGTACCATTTGATCCCCGAAATAGTACTGGCCTATGGCCCATAGGCGAGGGACCATTTTAATAAGATTCTTTTTTTTTTCCATTTCTAGATAGATTGTTGAAATATTTTACAGATAATTCCCAATAAATGTACCATGAAAGCCATCATAAAATTATAAGTGGGAGTCTCTTAGTATTTTTTGAAGCATCTAAATCAACATTTTCAAATTTTCATGTTTTTTTTTTCCCTTTAATTCTAGAAATAATTATTAAAATGCAACAGTGAGATTTTCAAATTCTTGCGAACTTTTGTTTTCAATAACTCATGCAAATATAAAATGTTTAAAATAACCGAGATGTTAAGACTTGATGAATTTGTATGAATTCTATTTAATTTTTGTAAGGTAATAGTTTTTCTAAAATTCTCAGTGTTTCCCAAGCTTTTTTAACCCGTTGACCCCCTTTCATAGTCAAAACTTGCCCACGAACCCCTTATTATTGTCAAAACGTTCCAAAGTATCCCAAGTAAAAAAGCTACATTAATGCATAGTTTAAGGGGACATGGTACGATTTACGCAAAAAATTTTTATTTAAGGATTTTAAATATTTTTTTGGTTGCCTCCTATGTATGTATACTATGTTAAACATATTTTGTGCTCAAAATTTCATAAAAAGCTAGCCATGTAATTTTTTAAGGAAAAAACTTGAAATTTTTGAAGTGATTTTAAAATGCTACTCCTCCTACAAAAATTGATGTACACGCATGAAATTTGATTTACAACTACGTCAAACTATGTATAATAAAAGTTGGTATGGGTTTTGTGTTAACGTGATTGGTATTCTTACAATACTTCTTTTTATGAATGTTTATTGAAAATTCCTTAAAAAATGTATAAATTCTGAGTTTAATTATTTTGTAAAAAAATAAGTATTGCTTTGATTCAAAAATGCATACCAACTTTTGTTACATGTACTATTGGGAATTGGTAAAAAAAATTTCAAAGCATTAGGCGCAATAGAAAAAAAGCCTTAGCATTTTAAATTAAGGCAAAATAGTTATTTTATCTTTCCGAGATACAGCAGTTTTTAAAGTTTTGATTTGC
Source organism: Trichonephila inaurata madagascariensis (assembly GCA_019973955.1). NCBI lineage: Eukaryota > Metazoa > Arthropoda > Arachnida > Araneae > Nephilidae > Trichonephila > Trichonephila inaurata. The sequence continues at coordinate 18,022 of BMAV01027077.1, forward strand.
CATAGGGATGTGAATAAAAACGAACGTAAAAGCTATCATAATTCTGCGTTTTTTAAATTTAGAGCTTTCAAATTTTGTGAGGTTATAGAAAAATATATAAAAAAAAATTAGGCTAAAAAAATTACATTTGATATTTTGACTGATTTTGGTCAATTGAATCGTACTGTGTCCCCTTAAAAATTTTGAATTTAAGAAAAAAAACCCATTTTGTTGAAGAATTATTTATTGAAATTATAACTTTCGTTTAAAATAAAATTAAAAAAAATAATGTCTTGGATGAACATGATGAGATGTTGTGAGTCTATTTATGTCTGTTTCAATGTTTGTAAGTAGCAACCGCAAATCTCCACGAGCACTAGTTTATATATATATATATATATAGTCAAGTTCTTTTTCTTCTTTTTTTTTTGCGGCATTGAATCTACCAAATTGGAAGACGGTAGAGTATTCAAAAAATTCTGTACAATAACCTATGATACAGGATATAAAATTGGGATCCGTTTTTGTAACGAGAATGTGTGGTATCCTTGTTCAAACATTGTTTTAGTCTCATGTGTAGATATTCCAATGAGATGCTCCTGAATTAATATGGATTTATTTGTGTTTGGGATCTGAGTTAGTTCACGCGCAAAATGATTGAACACCGAGTAATGAATATCCATTAATGAATTAATGAATTATTGTTATTTTTATTTTCAAATGTCTATAAAAATAAAAATTGATCAATTTTTTTTTTTAAAATTTTATATTAAACCTTGTGCGGACCCCTTGACGTTGTTCAGAGACCCTAAATCAATTTTAATTTTCCTCGGCCCTCTTGAATAGTATCAGGAATCCCTGGGGGTCCATAGGGAGCACTTTGGGAACCACTTGACTAATTGTAAGCAAATGTTCATGGTCATGAACTGGTAGCTGGCATGACAGTAGTTCCAGTCCTGTTGCCACTAAAAACCCTTCATTTTGAGGAGCTGATGCACTTCAAATCAGTCGTGGATCAAAGTCTACGCGTGTTGTGAAAGTTTGGGGAGTGTAAGGCTATCTCAGCTTTTTTCCCTCATGACTAGACTCTATTCCATCGCCAATGATCTTCGCTTCGCTTTATATGTAGAGGTCGTTATTAAAAAAACATTAAATCATATCACAGAATTGGTCTTAAAATTTATTTTGTCTGCTCTAATTTTTTTACCAAGCTGCAAAATTAATTTAATTCAACAATTGAAATACGGTGAAAATCGCTTAATCTGACACTAAAGGAACTACAATATTTTTCGTGTTAAATGCTGTTGTAAAGGAAAAGCAAACATATATCAACAATATAGGTTTATTATCGTTTATTTTATTTGCATAGATATACATAATTTTTTTATATTGAAACGAAAACATTTACAAGAACTTAAAGAAATTTAATACAAAATTTTCAAATTTTTTGAAAAACAAAACATTTATTGGGTTTTTGGAAAACAATCTGATATTTTTTCTTTGCCTTATTTTTTAGCATCAAATTGTTAACAAATTAATCGATATCGTCCATTTTGTCATTCATTTCCATTGGAATGTGCGTTTAAATAAATGCGTACACTTTTCATGACGTTCCTCATTTCGGTTGATGTGAGAACAGGAGCTGCACAATATTCATTTCATTTTCATCTTCGGAATCTGTATAAATGATGTTTTTTGAGCTCTGAACAGACTTTAAAATGTCTTTTTCAGCCATAATCGAGACTGACCACCCATTATCATCATTTAACGCAATTAATTATTCTGATAATACAGTAGGATTGACCAACCCGGTTGGTGGTTTTCCGTATTTTGCTCATTCCAAGAAGTGAAACATTTTCGTGCTAAGCGATGGTCGTTTCGTGTTAAAAGAAAAAATGAATTAAAATGCATAGTAATTTGTGGAGGTTCGTCGTATTATTTCGTGTTAACCGATATTTCAATTTAAACGTTTTCGCATTAAACAAATATTACTGTATATAAAAACGTATTCATATTTCCCAAAATAATCCAACAGCACTGTAATGGGATATAAATTGATGAATCTGATAAATTTCGATCAAACTGATGTAAAACGGAATATAGTATATTTTCCCTTAAAATTTCAAAGCATTTCATATATTGTTAATATTGTTGTTAATCAGGAAACATTTTTTTTCTAAAAAAGAATATTTAAAATCCAAGAATTTCTTTTTTAGCACAGTATTTTTTTTCATTAGAATATTTTATTTTCATTTTAATATTTTTTATAATACAAAAGTACAAAAATAAGACAAATATTCCACAATTAAAAACAGTTTAAAGTTTTTTAAACCTGTGAATTCCAATATCTCCTTTTTTTTTCAATCTCTCCTCTTTTTTTCCAATCTTCCCTTAAATAATAAGAATAAGCTGGCATTAGCAATATAATTTGGGAATAACATTCTTTTTTATCGAAAGCAGGCTTCGCTGCTCTCTCTCACACGACTGAACCAATCATACGATAATATTCTATAAAATAATTTTATAGAAGTGTGAATCATTCCCAGTCCTATCTACTCTCATCACAGTAAAAGCTTTCAAGTACTAAAATAAATCGATATTCCAGGAAAAGTAAAAATTTGCCTTATTGAAACCAATCCTATAAATGTGAGGAACTCTCCCCCGAGATTACATACATCAGTTTTACACCTTTTTCCCACCCTCTTTTAAACAGACCTTCATGGTCCCCAATCCCCTATCTCGCCCATCCCTCCTTTACAACAGGACTCCCAACACTGCAAAAGTGTCACAACATAAAATGAAAGAAATATAGGTCCAACGTGACACTACATATAAGTTTCTTGTTTTAGCACTGCATGGCAACGATTGTTTTTCAGTGGTCCACTATAACGGAGCCCATATCGCAAGGGACCAGAAAGAAATATAAATCGGATATTCCCGCCAAGTCGTAAGATTTTGGAGATTTTGTTACAGATAGGCCGAGGTTGGTTGCTTTTGGCCGCCAAATAAATTTATTTTCTCTGGGATTTTAAGGGGCTTACCGGGATGAAGTTTGGATCGACCGGCCTTTGGAGGGTTTGGATAGAGTTATGGGCTGAATGTAATCCTTTGGTCAGTTTTTCTTAAACGGGATAGGAAAAATCGATGGGTTTATTTTAAGTTTTTAATACATTATTAAATTTTTTGTTATAGGTTTAGTAACTTTATTCCTGAGTAAAGTCGAAATAGAGAGTTTGCAATTTAGTAAGACTTCACATTAAATGAATTCTAATTTTAAAAAGAAAATGAATAAATAATAAAAGATCTGAATCATAATTTTGAAAAGAAAATGAAGAAATAATAAAAGAACTGAATAATAATTTTGAAAAGAAAATCAAGAAGTAATAAAAGGATGAATAATAATTTTAAAAAGAAAATGAAGAAATAATAAAATAAATTAATTATAATTTTTAAAAAAAATGAAGAAATTAAAAAAAAACAAGATAATAATTTTTAAAAAAATGAAGAAGTAAACAAGAAATGAATTCTAATTTTAAATAAGTTTAATTTCACGAACTGAAACTTAAACTGTGCATTATTTTCTATAAGGATTAATAATATAAAAAATAGGATCAAAATTATTTTCTATGACAACTTTAAATAATTACGTTACTAAGAATATATTGTTAAATCCAATGTCTTAATGTATTTAATATATCTTTTATATTAACCCTTTTAGTGCCACTGGCGTGTATACACGTCCTGCTCAGCTGGTGCCTTTAGTGCCCCTGAAGTGTATAGTCGTCCTTTCAAAGGATGACTTTTTGTATTGTGCTGCTCTGCTGAAAACTAGGCATGGCATTGACAGTGCTTCCAGACAATTTACTTATTTCGGAGAAGAGGTGGGGAATTTTGTGTGAAAGGTGGTATATTCCAGAAACGATAAAATTCATAGCTAAGCAGTTTTTTCTTTCATTTGAGTGCGTTTCATTTGCTTTCATTTTCCCTTACGAGTGTATAAGAGCTTTTTTTTCAATATTTTTGTAAGAATGCACTGAATGTGATAGAGGTTCGTGATCTATTGCTGAATGTATTTCTATTTCTATTTGAAAAAGTTGGTTTAGTTTTCTAATATTTTCTATATTTGTATTGAAATGTATGGGATTTTTGTCAATTTTTTTGAAAGTGTATGCATTTTTTTAATTTTTTTTATTATTAAAATGAAAACATTTTCTTTAAAATCCGCCATTGTTTGTTTGTTTTAAATATAGCGACCATTTTCGTACTCCATGTTCAAATATTATCAATGATAGTAAATTGTAAGTTTTAGCATATTTGATTGAATTAAAAACTTTACATAAATTTTTTAAGGAAATTAGGCTTAGCAGGGAAATTCATCCTGTCCCGTAAGTGCGTATCCTTGCCAAACGTACGGGTCTGGGGAAGCGCTTCTTTCTCCTTCCGCTGGTCCCGAAGGGGTTAATCTATAAAACACGTAGTTTTTCTTTTACAATATTACATCTCTAAAATTTATCAAAACGGATCTTAGAGAGAAGAATTTTTTTTTCTATTTTGGATCATTTCAAGTGTTATTCTCAAAACGAAAAAAAAAAAAAAAAAAAATACGTATTTAATGAATTAGAGATTCACTTTTATTTCTATGCATAAATAGGGGTTTTCAAAATGTTTATTTGATCATCTTAAATTCTTATTTGTTATAAATATTTTATACATAGTTACTTTTTTACATCAGAAACCAATTAGAATTGCTTGGGTATAGATTTTACTTCGTGTGTCTTATTCAATCAATTTAAGTTTATTATTATTTCAATCACCCTTGTTTTATCTACAAGTATTCAAAAAAAAAATTGGTACAAGTATTATCCCGTCGACCTATTTCGTCAAATTAATAAAGCCCTCGAGTAGCTGAACAGTGTGACGTTAATATTCAATCAATCATTAAATCGTCAAATTAATAAACGTCGCCGATATACAACCAAGAATGAAAAACATGTCGACGCATGTTTAAACACAATAATAATAACGATAATAGCATTTGGCGAAATTTTTTAAATTACCAACGTCTTCTGATTTGGCGAGATTGATTGACTTTAAAATATTAAGTACTAAAAATTCTTCTCAGTGTACTCTTATGTCTCATTCTATGAGAATAATCAATATAATTCTTTCAGGGACACTGAAGATCTTCTGTGATAGAATAGTACACTTAACTCTTATATAATTGAATTACATTAGATTTAAAAAAGAACATTTTTCTATAAGTACAATCAAAGATTAAAAAGCATGTAATTAACTAATGTGTTAATTAATTGTTGCATAAATTACAATTTATAAATTTAAAAATACAATCCCCTTACATCAATATGTTAAATGTATCCTTTGGGCGTTTCAAGCATACTAAATCAGTTTGACATAGTATTTCCTCATGTTACTATTCATTACGATATAATTAATAAACCATAAAAAGAAGCAAAATTCAATTCATCCATATTTATGAAATATATTACTAATAAAAATTAACATTATTTAAAGTAATTGATAAATGTAATTCCTTAAACTGTTTGATAAAATTTGAATTTACTTATTTATCTAATATGCATAAAAAGGACTGCTGGGACTGAAATGAATAAATATTATCAATTGGAGTTACTGCTGCTCTAGATTATGCAAAAGGGTAGAGCTATCCATATTTTATAAACACACGGATACGTTTTTATACCATATTTAGATCCCATACAAGATTCCTTGCTAAATTATTTGAGCATGTCATATTTAAAATTTGTAAATGAAACAATTTAACTTTTACATAATATGAAAAAATCTTATACGTCTAATGCCACGAAACATATACTTGTTTTCCAAAATTCGTGTACATTTAGGGGGTCTATGCACGCAGCATTTTCTCTGTAACTTTAATGTTAAAAGGGACAAAGGTTAAGGAATATTTTTTTTAAAAAAAAATGGGTGGTCGTAATGGTTTAAAAAAATGTGTGCTTCTCAAACTGTGGGGCCTACCCCCCTAGGGGCGGGATAACCCTACGGGGGGCGAGTATATCTAAAAGTCGAAAACAAAAGATTATTTTTAAAAAAATTAATAATTTACTGAAAGGAAGCAAAACAAAATGCATTCTGAGATCATAAAATACAGATTTACACTGATATAATACACTTATAAATGTATCAGTACTGCACAATGTCTTTCATAATTAATTTAACAGTACTAAGTTAAGAACAAGTTTAATAATTACCAGTGACCCTATGGGAATGTCATACAATTATATGCAAAATTTAATATTTATCTTGTGATAATTTGTATGGTTTATAATTAAAGTTGTATTTTAACTTTACGTCAAAGTATGTTATTATTGAATTCAATACATTGTATTGTATGGAGGGGGCGTGATGAAAATTATTATTGAAAATTGGGTTCCAAGTATAGAAAGTTTGAGAAGCATTGTCGTACAGTCTCTAGTTTTTTAAGTTTATCTGTTGCATTAGAATTATTTTAATAATTATTGAGAAGAATTTAATGTGAAAAGTGTGGGATAACGAGTGAAATTAACGATTGTTAAATTTTTGAATAACGTATTCGACAAAATCTTACATTAAAATATTTATTCATAAAGTACCAATATGTGTGCAATATTTAAAAGTTACCAGTACTATAAATTGGAATGCTAAAATATTTCTAATTAATTCTAATTAATAAGTGTAATTAACAAGCATCTAATCAATAAGTGTAAAAATTTAAGCTATATTAGAAATAAAAGGAATTAAAGTTTATAAATTGTCCAATACAAATTTGAAAATGAATTTTCTTACTAATTTTTGTTGAGTGATCTTAATTCATCTAGTAAATAAAATATAGAAATTCAGCCATAGACATTAATTCAGTATGAATGAGTCAGTGCACTGTACAGCAACACGAGGTTTATTGGTGACGGACCTCGTAATTTTGAGCCTCGATCAAGTTATAAATACGACATCTGTGAGCTGATGCTCTTCTCTAAACTACCATTCTACGCCAACGGTGGACTTTGAACTAGACAGATTTAATGTGCATCAACCCCCTCATATAGCATGTGTTTATTCAGTGCCACTAGGAAACTAACCTGCTACATACTGGTCACGAGTACATGACCATAACCACTAGGCTGCCGCTATTCATACAAAATCTCATTAGAAAAATCACATAATATAGTGTCCGAGCTTAAAGTATCCAAATGTTATGGCTTATTATTACGGAACTATTCATCAGAATGTAATAAACTGTTCATATGTGTATTGGAAATCCCTCCGAGATATTTTGGGCCCAGTCCAACCGGCCGCACGTACGAGTATCATTCGGCAATTACAGACTATCAACTAGTTACACTGACTTCATTAGTAAAGATGTGGACGCCATAGCAGAAGATGCAGTACGTTCTAAGGTTAACGTAATTTCAATCAGTCACGCGTGTACAGCGACGAGTTCGAACTAATTTGCTTAGATTTTTTGCCATTTTGGGTGTTACAATTTACAGATTATAATTTTCACTCATTACTTTTTGCTATATTCGTCTTGTATTTTTATGAAATTAGTACTTATTAAGAATTAGATTAAAATGAAATAATTATGATATTCAATACAGCAATATATAAGCATTATATTAATATGGAAAGAATAGCATCACTTCCACATTACATTATTGACATAATTACGTTTTGAGCATAATATTTGTTTTATTTCTATTTCTAATGAGGATGCGGATTTCTACTTTACCATTTCAAGCCTAGTACATTTACCGGGTGCTGGTATCTCTTTTAATTGCAGCACCATATAGGTGGTACACCAAACGCCGCAAGTATTTTGATGCCCAGTTTTCTCCCCAGAGGACGCTACATTAGCTCTTATGATGCGAAACCGAACTATGAATTAATTTTGGTGAGAGTACCCAAACCAAACAGGCACTCTAGGAATCTTTAACATGCCGCATTATAATACGAGTTGAACGTTATTGATTTTTTGTATCAAGAAAATCAACCAACTTATGCTGGGGTCAAACCCGTAAACTTGGGCTCACAAGGCCAGCACCAAATCAACTACGAAAAAAAGAAACCAGCTGGCACTTCTACAATACATCATTAACCAAATTATGTTATTAACATAATATAATTCGAAAAACCTTTTTACGTTATTAATCTTTTGACAAAGTGATGAAAAGCCGAAATTAAGCTTCATTCAGAAACATATACTTTAACTCATCATCTACCGACGATACTTATAAGTACCACTCACTTTAAAATTACATAGAATGACCATTTTTACAAATACTCTGACGATACTTAGCAAGAATGTTCTTTTAAATCCACTGTTCCAATATACGTAACAGCACGGGTTCTATGATGAGTATTTTAGTGGGGAAGGCGAATAGTTTATAGCATAAATTGCGTTTTCAGCTGAAATTTTGATCGGATTGCGAAGATTGTCATTTTTTGTTCCTAAAAAGTAGTTAATGTCTAAAGGTATCTTCTTTTTTTCTTCTGTATGTTATTAAAGACCTTAGAAAATGATTTGACTATTTATTTTATGTGAACAGTGTATATGTCGCAGAAAAATGATAAAATTAGGAATCTCATCAAATCCCTAAGGGAAATGATCACTTGACGATAGATGCTCAAATAACGTCTCTTTAAGATCATTTCCCTGATAAAGGTAAAGGATTTGAACGAATCTATGAGCTGTTTCAGTGAAATGAGGAAATAATGTCAAGAGTTTAAAAGTGTTTTTTTAACAAATATGGTGCATTATTAAGCGTAGAAGTAAATTATACAACGATAGTCAATGAAATACAAATTATTTATTTGAAACTAATTAACAAATAATTAGAAAATTAGGCTGGTAACAATCCCTATGTTAATCCTATGGTGCCATTTTTTTTTAAAGATATGGGGTTGATATTTAGAGGATGGATAGTACTACCTTTATGGTTAGGAAGTACAAGGACTCGACCTCCCAGATGTCTCGCCGGGGCGCAGCCCCACCCTCGGTATAGCAGTTTGCCAATGCAATTCCTGACTAGTTCATTTCATCATTTCATTGAAATACTTCAGGGATTTGATAAAATCACTTACTTTCATCAGGGAAATGACCTTGAAGAGACGTTATTTTAACATCTCTCGTAGGGATTTGACGAAATTCCTAATTTCGTCATATATATTTAATTTTACATTTAAACATCTTTAATTAATTAATTAGTTCTAAAGGATTAAATTTCTCAAATATGAATATTTTGTTTATGTATATCCCTTTATATTCAATTTAGTGTTTCAAAAAAAGTATTGTATGAAAAGAACTGTATTAAATCACATGAGTTAGATAAAGGGTTAAAGACACTTTACATACAGATAAAATTCAACTTCCGTCATTTGATTAAATTAAGTTTTAAGAGAGTATTACATATTCTTAAATTAAATTCATATCTTTTCAATGCATTCTAAATAATACAAAATGTTCGATTTATAAGTACATTTAAACTACAAAGAGGAAAAATGTACGGAAAGCCTTACACTTTGAATAAATTCTATTTATCGGAACCATCACTTAAGTTTTACTGAAGAATTCCAGAATTCCGTTCAAAGTTCACCCCTTTA